>BMAW01119473.1:0-23331 GCA_019974015.1 Nephila pilipes
CGCTAGTCCACGACCTTGACCACCAGGCTTCCGCGGCCCTCGCTGGGTACCCATTTGAGTCTCCTCTTACGACATGCATAAGCTACAGTGGGACTATTCTGTTATTCCCGGTCACCACAGGGGTCTCGGGGGGCATAATGCCCATACTTGCCTTTAGAAGGCAAATCCCCGAGGTCCTCTGATATAATCCCCAAGGGCAGGGTACCCGGCTCTATCCCCCGACGCTGGGTACCCATTTTAGTCGCCTCTTACAACATGCATAAAATACAGTGGGACTATTCTGTCATTCTCTATCACCACAAGTGTCGAGTGTGCAACCAAATATTAATTTGTCATGTTATGTTTCATTTAAAAATTACGCTAGAGGTGTATACTCAATATTGCCCCTTAATATGTTATAGTTTCCAATTAAAAATTATGTAATTAATTTATTAAACGGATTTCATACTTGTTTCCACGTCCAGTACATTTCTTCAAATATATTTATCATATAGATGTATATTAATTTGATATAAATATTCAGAATTACTTATTTTACACTCTTAACGTCGAAAAAATGAAGATATAAACTCAATTATAAGATCCACTGTACATATGAAAATTCTTGTTACGGGGAATGTATTTTCAATGCAAATTTACCGTACTGGAGGTGTTTGCGAGTGTTGTAAGGGGGTAAAAATAGAACATATAAATAATTGGAAAAAGATTCTTCTGAAGTATATATGTCCTTTTAATTAAATTAACGCAAGGAACAAAAAAAAATCCTCTGAGAATATCAGTTTGGAAAAGCACACTGTAAATAAGTCAAAAGTCCATAATAAAAAAATTGAAAGATGATGGTATTTAATAAGAATGGTGGCGAAAAGAAATACCTTTTTCGTGATTGATATCCATTGCGAATAAAACAGTGTATTGGAACCGACACTTAGAAATATTTCAGTAAACAAGGTTAATATCTTTTACTTTTCCTGTTCATTGTTTCGTCCAAAGAGTATTCACGACACTAGTTTCTTCGGAATCTAATGAGTTTTTCATTGAGTGTTAACTTCCAATGTAGAATTTCAATCATATATGTCTCATTGAGACAAACTAAATACTGCGATCGAAATTCAAAAATGTCTCTTAAAGATATTTGACTCTCACTGTTATGATTAGAGAAAATATTTTCGATGCAAAGTACGATATAATAAAATCGGAGAAGTTAAGAATCAAAAAACATCGAATCATTTAAAAAACTTTGATTTTTAAAATAATTTCCGATTTCCTTGAATTAATAATATTCTTTATGAAATTATCTAATTTAAATTTCTTTAAATTCGCAATCACTTTCTATCATCGGAAAATTATTTTTCTCTTCAAGAGCATGAAACTATATAAATGTTCATGGCTTGAAATGTACAGTTCACATCAAACAAAAAGACAAAGGCATTCAATCAATTGTCAACAAACACATTTTAAAAGAAAAGGTAAAAAATTTCCTCAGAGCAGCACGACATTATAATAGAGAGAAAATTTAAAACTCATTAGTACAATTAAAATATTAGTGTTGCCACTAGGCAACCGCTGCCTGAAAATAAAAGAATAAAAAATTTATTCAAGAAATTTGTTAATGTTAAGTTTATGATGATTTATTGTATTACCGCAAAAGCCAAATGTAGCTATGCAGCCCCAACAAAGTAGATGGAATGTAGATGTATGAAAAAAAATTGGTTGAATAGAAGGAGGGTCGAAAATTGAGAGAGATCGCTGGTTTACTCTAGAGCCACTTCACCCTTGTTTGCCAAAGCAAGCAAATCTCATGGGAAAGGAAGAGATCACCTGAGTCTATTGGAGTCATGATGCCTCTACCTATCTAAACTAGGCCCTCGGGTAAAGTCCACTATTTCAAGACTAACATTTTTTATTAAACCAAAGGGACTAAATTTTTAGATTGGTTATTTTATTGAACACTTAGGTATGTATATTTTTCCCGGAGCAAAAATACATTAATAGCATCCAATTCGCCACGTAATTTAGAACCACTTTCAGAGTACTACGTCTGATATCGTTCTTTCACCATCTTTGCCTCCATCCTTGAAATATTTGATTCAGAGAAGACTTAATTTTCATAAATTTAACCTGCACTCCTTGATAAAACGAGGTTTTCGTAGAATTTTGTCACCGGTCGATTGATTGGCTGTTAATTTGCTTGTCACTTCGACGTAACGAGAGGGCTAGTAGAGATGGGCCTCGTACTTCATATCTTGGATCAAGTGAAAACAATGGCACCCGAGTTGCCAATCCCCTCTCCGAACTTCCGCACCATCCGTATGCATGGACTATTGAGTCTGCGTAGAATCAAATCCAGCTATGCCATCTTGCATTTCGTATAGATTTTCCGGGGTAGCTTAGTGGTCAGTGTCGAGAATTCGCTTCAAATGCAACATTGAGCTGGGAGCTTGTGCACGTTAAATTTGTCGAGGTCGAAGCTTTCCATGAGAGTGAGCCTTGATGCCTCTAAGAACTCGACGCGTAGAGAAGGATGATGCACGTTGAATTTGTCGTGGATCAAAGCAATCCTATGGTTTGGTGTAGAAGTTAGGAGAGGGAGGGGCCAGCTAAGTTGTCGTTCTCGTCACTTGACTGAGGTTCAAATTTACGAAGTCCCACGCCAATAGCCCTTGTGTTGCTTCTAGTGCGACATTGATAAAAGCAATAAAGGAAACAATATCTGATATAGACGCTTGATAAAATGAGAAAAATTGGTTCAAAAAAGGGGTCGAAAATGTATAGACGACCATTAGTATATCCTCAGAATGTCTTATTAGAGCTTATAAGAGTGAGTAATATTTCAAAGGCGCAAGATGTGGCCATGCTACAACAATAAAGGTAAGCCTGTGGTACAGACGTTTGGAAAAATCGAAATAGGATTAAACTTTTCTAACCAAAAGGATTTTGGCTGGATTTTTTTCCATTTAACACAAAAACCATAACGAGGGCTATTGGCGACGGACCTCGTAATTGTGAACCTAGGTCAAGTAACGAGAACAACACCCGAATTGGTGGCCTCTTCTCTTAACTTCCATTCCAAAGGGAGGACTTTGAGCCACGGCATATTTAACGTGCCTCAGTCCCGATTACACGGATGGTCTTCAGAGGCATCCAGGCTCGAAAGTACTTTCGAAGATAACAAGCAGAGTTAAAAATAGGGAACGATCATTAGGGTATCCCGTTGGCACGTCCCCCTTTTTTACGGAAATCAGCAAACTTTCAGAGGATCACAAGTGACCCTAAGGGTTATGGCGCGAGTTCCTACCTTTAGAAGGCAAGCCACCGAGTTCCCCTAAGCTGAAGGACCTGTCTCCTGATATAATCCCCATAAACAGGGTGCCCGTCTGTACCGCCAGAAACTGGGTACCCATTTTTGTTGTCTCTTACAACATGCATCAGCTACACTGGGACTGTTCATTCACACTCGGTCACCATACGGGTGATCAGACATGGTAAATTCCACGGGAAAGGAAAATGACTCGAGTTCCTCTTTGTCGTATAACTTGTCAAAGAATGTAAGCACATGAAGGTGAAGATATTAGACTTCGGCTTATTAAAACTACATCTCTTCCGTTACATGACGTGTATTTAGTGGCTTCGAATGCTCGACACAACATAAACGGCGGGATCAATAAGGTCCTGTTGAAAACCAAGGATTGCATTGAATGTTCTCATTATGTGCATATAAAAAACAAATTATGAATGTATTTCTGAAGCAAATTTACAATGGCGGTTACCTCAGTGAGGATATTTAAGGGTTGTTCAACACATCACAAGTCTTTATACGCTTTTAATTAACTAAACGCAAGCAACACACACACACACACAAAACCTCAAAAAATATAGGTTTGGAAAAACGTACTCTATATAACTGGAAAGGCCAAATAATGTTATTAAACACTTATAAAAAGCCTTTTTATTGTATTTAATGGCCATTGTGAATAAAATAGTGTATTTGAACCGTTATTGCAATAACAGAAAATTTTGAATCTTTTTTCATTAAACAAATGTTTAGTACTAATCAATTGGAAAAAGACAAATTACTTTAGACTCTAAGTACACTGCAAGAAAGACTTGAGTTGAAAATTAAATTAAAGGACTTGAATCATTTAAGGCACTTTCAGTTCGCAAGTTATTTCCGATTTTTTTAAACTTTAAATATAATAATCTCTCTCTCTCTCTCTCTAACATTAGCCAATTCAAATTTCCTTAAACTGGCATTCACTTTCTAGCATTGGAAAATAATTTCTCTTGAAAATACATGACAGTATCTAAATTGTTCACTGTTTGAAATGAACAATTCGCAATCAAGAGAAAGACCAAGCCATTCAATTAATTATCAACAAACAATTTAATATGTCTTAAAAGTGAAGTCTTAAAAATATTGTCTCAGAGCAACAAAAAATTGCATAGTTCACAATATTAAATACCTTTCAGTACAAGTGAAAGCATTAATGTTGCAAAAACATTCCGAGGTTTAAGCCAAAATGTTAAGAAGATATAAAAACGCTTAATTTACATCTGTACATTTCAGCTCTCTGACAAATTGTAAAGGATTTTAAAACGCTCAAAGGTGACCTCACTTCATAATGCTGTTAAGCAAATTTTATGAAAGGAATATTCAAAGATTGCTTCGTTGAAAAATATTAAGCCTACAGAAATATTCCTTTAACCATGGCAAATAGTTTAGTTTTCAAGGTCTACAACAAATTTAGAATCGAAACGAATCTTTCCAAGCTTGATTTTAAGCGCTCAAAGAAAGGATCTAAATTGCTAGCTAAATACTTTGTCGACTCACCGGAACTTGGGGATACAATTTCAGACACGAGTTTCTTGAACAAGTTTTTTTTTTATATCAGATAGTATAGCTTCGATGTCATCCTTTCCCCCCATTTCCACCAAATGCCTCATTTCTTTCCGAAAATACTGAATGTTCACGACTTCGTTCTCCAACACCACCCAATTCCGATAAAAATTTCGATCCTGCACCCGGAGTTGAAGATGATCCTTTTTCTGCAACGGTGGATACTTTTAGTTCAGTTAAGAGCGAGGTGTATGATCTAGAAACCACTTGACGAGTCAAGTTATTCCATATTCTGTTACAGAATACTTTAGACATTACAGATGTAAACAGTTTTTCCTCGAAACAGAGATAATTCTAGTCATTCGTCTTGCACTTTCTTCGAAAAATTTTCCCAACGCTCATAATTTAAGTGAGCAGAAAACTCTCCAGGAAAATGTGGATAGTCTTGACTAGCGAGGTATATTTCGAGCCGTTTGCAGCCACCACTCTTGTTGAAACTGGATTTAATGGATGGACTGGATCCATAATGGATGAAAAGGTTTGAAGGATGCTTGCATAATTAGAGATCAATTAGCGAGATTGTTGAAATTCAGGTTCATGGCACAAGTACCAAGCCTGGCTTTGCTGAGCCAAACAATGTGTTTTTGTAATCTAGCCGTTTAAATAGGCCACAGTTACCGAATAGTTATGGTTGGAAACTCGTGGATCGGCAATCTTACCGTCGAGTTGTGGGATCGAGCCCTATACCTTTAAAGACCAACTGTGTGGCGGGACTGATGCACGTTAAATCTGACTAGGTTCCAAGTCTTTCCTTTGGTGTGGAAGTTTGGAGATCGAAGAACCTGCTCGTGTGCTGTCCTAGTCTCTTGCCGTATCTCAAAATTACAAAGTCCTTTACTAGTAGCTCTCGTGTCACTTCTCTGATAGCGATGTGAATTAACAATCAATCAATCTAGATGTTTGAGAAAATAAAAAAACAAATAACAGTTAAGAACATTTTTATTGAACTAACGCGAAGCTCGGTGTCGGATTAAAGAAAGATTTTTTTGAAAACATATTTTGGAGAAATAATACGTTCCTTGTGTAATATTTGTTAGAAATTTTTAATCAACTGCCAATTTTCAGTGCACACGTCGAGTGTAATTATAGTTGTTCCCCGGCATTCAAAATGACGGACACAAAATCAGACCGTGGCCTGGAAAAGGACAGGTAGATAGAAAATAATTCAAGCGCGACATCACCAACAGCTGACCTGGAAATTCGAATTTCGAATGTGTATCAAGAATAGCCCACTAGAGGTATACAAATGAAGTTTAGTTTTTATTAACGTCGCACCAGAAGCAACACGAGGTCTATTGGTGACAGCTCTCGTAATTTTGAACCACGGTCAAGTGACGAGGACGATACATGAGCTGGCACCCCCTCCCTCTCCTAACTTCCACATCACGACAATGGGAGACTTTGGACTCCGACAGATTTAACGTGCATCAGGCCCGGCTACACGGCGGGTCTTTGGCGGCCAAGGATCGAACCTGCGTCTGAACGAAAACCGCCGACCGCTAGTCCACGACCCTGACCACTAGTCTACCACGGCCCCGACACTCAAGGGAAACCAGGATTTAGTCAAGTTGACTTCATAAATTTTTGGATTGACATTAGAAAAATATATACTGAAATTTCCAAAACAGCTATGAAACATCTGTCATTTGTTTTAACCTATGCATGCGAAAATTCCTTCTCTTTCTACGCTGCGACAAAATATATAAATATAGAAATAAATTGGATGCTGAAAAGGACATTATGTTTCAGATTTCAATAAGTATTCCAGGCGTGAAAATATTTTGCAATAAAAAACAATCGCAGCCAAGTCGTTAAAAAAATATTCTTTATATTAACTTGCTATAATTTAAAAAATTGTTGCTTTTGTTGATCATTCGTACAATATATTTTAGAAAACCAAGAAACGCTTTTATTTATCCTTCTATCCATTATCTTATTAAGATGTTTCCATTGCGATAAAATAAGGAAAGACGCGGTAATAATTTGTAAGTTTGAGCAGGGTATGCTTTGATATCTATTTTTCTGCTCTTTGATCAAGAGGTTTCTTCAAAGAAAGTAAGCTCAAGGATTCCCCAAAGTGTAAAACGTTGAATACCCCTCTATGATACCCCTCTTCGAAAAATATTATTCATCACCCCATTCTCGGAAGGAACGTGATTTTATGTTAGGTGTGTATAACCACCTCACGGGCTTTAATCCCCGGTTTAATTAATTGGTTGGAGGTGGAGGACGTTTGGTTTTCAGCTTGCCCAGAAGTTAATTTTAAGAATTCAAAAAAATAATGAATTGCCAGGTAAAAAGTTAAACAGTAGTACTTATTAATTTTACAATTAAAATTAAAGGATTAAAAATAAATTCATCATAATAACTATGAATCAGTAAATTTTAAAATTTAAAATTAATTTAAGTTATTAGATATTAGAATCAGAGTAGTCCATTTTATTTGCAGAATGGACATTAGGTATAGTCAGAGTGCTGACGACGAGAAGAAGAAGATTCTTGAAGGTGGTTTATCTTAAAAGTTTTTAAATTTTAAAATTGAAGTTTTAAATTTTTTTTTAAATAAATGCTATTGATTATTATTACTGTTAAGTGAAGATACTAGTGGCGTTGGTATGACTTATTCCTTATGTCTAGTTAAGAAGAAATAGAAGTCGGTTCTTGATTGTGGAGAGGAGCGTTCCCTATTGTTGCTGGGTGCGCTCTATTGGCTTACCGATGTTGCATGTGTCATTTTAGTAGATTTTGATAGGAAACTGACAGAAAAATGATGAAGATGAGAAAAAGATTAATGAAGTAGTATTTCACGTGGTCTGTTGCGAAATTGATTATTATTGATTGGAGTATATTTTTCTATTGCCTGAATGGTTGGTGGAGATATCGATTTTGTTGTGAAAGTTTTTTTGCTGGTTTTTGACCGGGTGGCGAGTTGGAAAATTTATTAGCTTCTGATATCAGCAGTGCACGTAACATAGTGTGCTTTTACTATTGTTCGTACGATGCTGAATTGAAACTCTAAGCATCAGTGCATAGGTCTCAGCATGTTTTGTTCTATTTAATGTAGAGTCTCTCGCGAAGGGGAAAAAATTTTACTGACTGCTGCTGCTTTATATTGCTGCTTAAAAATTTATTTAAGACAAGAACAACTTTAGCATTTCAGCTTTCAAACTCGACCTTCACAGGTCTGGAATCTACAAAGCAAAGTGTGGCGAGAAAGATTACTCCCACTCCCTTTTTCAATGCTTGCAGCTCCACCAGTCAAAATGATGTCAAAAGATGACGTAGACAGCCGCCACATGACTCCCCCTCTTGTCTCACGAAAGGAGACGAAATTACTCTCCTGCCGGATCTTGTTTGATATGCTGGATGTTCCTGCTCCACCAAATGTCAGTGTTCCCCAGATATGAATGCCGGTTTCCAATCGATTTACATTGCAATGAGAACTCTTTGACCCTTAATAAGGACAATAAAATCTTTTTTGGAAGGCGACGGACCACCTTGAAAGGACCCTCATATTGCATCTGCAATGGTTTTGAATGGTACTTAGCGTCTGAGACAGCCGGGCACCCAGCGTCTGGGAGTATATCCAGGAGACGAAGGGGTTTAGTTTAGTTTAGTTTTAATAACGTCAGACTAGAAGCAGCACGAAGGTTATTGCTTGACGGACCTCGTAATTTTACACGGTCAGAGTGACGAGGACGACACCTGAGCTGGCACCCCCCCTCCCTCTCTAACATCCACACCACAACAACGGGAGGACTTTGGGTTCGAACAAATTTAACGATGCATCAGCCCCAGCTACACGGCGGGTCTTTGGCGACCAAGGATCAGACCCGCGACTGAACGAAAACGCCGCCGGTCGCGAGTCCACCTTGACCACTAGGCTTCTGTCTTCAAAGTGTAGGAGATATCTCTAATGAACACAGTTTAAAATGTCGAGGTTTACTTAAGGCACCCGACTAGCAATACAATGAAAAAAAATGCTTTTCGAAGAGTCTTTTAGTGTCAAATATTAAAATAGACTCAAAAGCGATAAAATTATATTTATAACATATACAATCTCTAGTGTTTGAAAAAAGTGTTTTTTTTTAATGAAATTTCAGCAAAATTTACAACGTTAGAAAAAACAGCATAACTAAGTAAATAATAATAGACATAGTTTTTTATTTCATACATATACTTCTTACTTCCTGTAAATGTAACTGACCACCGCAGAATAACAATCAATTTCAAAATAAATATTTTACAGGATTCAAAGTTGATGTTTATGATTTTCATCAGATACAATATGTTTTGTAACGAAAAGACTTTGTAATATATGTCTAAATGTAACTATCTCAAAACCTGCAGGTCTATTACACTCTAAGGACTTATTAAATATGTGTAACAAATTTTTATTGAATTTAGTTCTAATGCTTTGGAGATATCACATTTTTTTATGCTGACTTTTGGTGAAAATTCATTCTTCAAAAAACACATTTAAAAATATATTCATATGTTACTTAAAGTTAATATTACAGAAATAACTTAAAAATTCTCAGTTTATATATTGCCTTCACTTATCTGTATATATGTTTCTAATTTTTCACAGTGGACTGACCTAAGCCCTGTTCTGGAAGTTTTTGTTAATGGTAGTGAAATTGCTTTTAATTCTTCGAAACACATCAGTATAGTTACAGATAATTTTCAAGAATTGACAATCAAGGAAAGTTTATAATGATAAACAATAAAAGACTTATAAGCATATCTACAAACATTTGAAGATAATATATAAATATATACATATAATACCTCTAGGTTTGAAAAAAAAATGCCTTTTATGAAATTTTTAGCAAAATTTTCAATATCTAAAAACAGCATAATTTAAAAAAAATAATGGGCATAAAAATCGTTGTTTTTTTTTTTATATATGTTACTTCATAATCTCTCTATGAAGTGTCACACAGATACATGTTAGAAATAATTGAAAAAAAAAAGTATTATAAGCATTCCAGTTGACATTAATGGTTTTTGCATAAACACAAGTTGACAATATGATTTTTCGTCAAAATGATTAATGTCTTAATCCAGTAACTATAAAATATAATTAAATGTAAGTATGTCTCAATCTTATTGGTTTTATGCTCTGAGGGGTTTTAAATATTTATGCCAAATTTCATTCAATTTGGGGTGATTGTTGAAATACCCAATTTTTCGAGCAAAAATTGTGTACAAATTAATGGGAAACAATATCACACATATTAAATATCTATGTATATTTAAATTAAAAGTTAAATATCTTGAAATTAATAATTTACTAATAGGTCCATGTTTTTCTTCCATTATTGTGTTTCTATTTCTTTCTTATGGCACCAAGCTTTCTACTGGAAATTTTTTATAATGAACAGTGAGTGCTTGGTATGCTTCAATGCACTCTCTATCCAAATATTGTGTCCCTGTACATTGATATATGAATAAACAATATTGTATTTAATTTTAATATGCATAATAAACCATCAAATATTTTTAAATTTACAACACTAGTGTAGCTTTCAAACACAATGCATGGTTCTCAATAAATACTTTTTTGGTAGTATTAGCCACAGAACTGCATAGAAAAACATTTTAATTAAATTATAAGCCAAATTAAACGTCGTCAGTGTTTAAGTCCCTAGTTAAATAACCTGATGAATACTTTTCGTCATGTTCAGTTTCTGTTACATTCGTTTCATTTGCAGTCAGTCTTCTCTGCTTGACGCTAACTTCAGATCATATAAAGGATTTTTCGTTTCCATAAAACTTTTAACGCGATATATGAACCACTTCTACTCATATTTTGAAGAATTAATTTAAATTTAATTTCAAATAAAGAAAAGAGGTGAAAGTAATGCAAAATATAGAAATAACAGTAGACAAATAACACAGACCAAAAAAATGTAAAAACAAACATTAGCAATGGTCAAAACACTGTTGCCAATCATCTACAACAAATGGCTTGAAATAATTATAAAATAAACTACAGTGACAGTAAGCCAAAAAATTAAAATTGGGTTTTAAAATATTATTTTTTTAGAGCACATTAATACCTTTAAAAGATCTTGTACATCGGTTTTAAATGAAACTATTTCAGGTTTCGGTTTCAGTACTACGCATTATTAAAAAAAGCTATATCTTGGTTCTACCTCACATAAAATAAATAAAGACTTGTTATACAATCTTCAATGGGACTTTAATTTACAATCAAAAAAAAAAAAAAAATCAATTTTCTTCAGAATACCTTTTCAACCGGATACCTTGGGGAAAGGCATTCAATTAACTTTTCAACAAAAACATTTTAATACTTGTACATCATAAAAGAAAAATTATAAATCGTCTCAGAGTAACAAGAGCTTGTAATAGAGATAAAATTTAAAACCCATTATTACAAGTAAAATCAGTGATGTTACGGAAATAAACTACGTAGTCTCACAAAGATGTCTTGTAACGTTGTATATATAGGGCGTTACAAGATATACGTTACAAGATAAACGTTACAAGATATACAACGTTGTATAAAAAGGCATTATTACATGAAAAAGAAAATGAAAAATTTACACATTTTTACATTACTTCGCTTAAAAATATTACGTGTCAAGAAATATTTCTTTAACAATGCCAAAAGATCCAGTTTTCAAGTTCTACATCAAATTTAGAATCGAAACGATTTTTTCCAGGTTTGATTTTAAGCGTTCAAAGAAAGGACCCAAATTGCTAGCTAAATGCTTTGCCGACTCATCGGAACTTGGGGATACAGTTACAGACACGAGTTCGCTGAACATATTCTTTATATCCGATAGTATAACTTCGATGCCATACATTTCTTCATTTCCTTGATATGTCTCATCTCTTTTAAAAGTTATTGTATGTTCACGAATATCAAGACTTCGTTTTCCAACAGCACCCAATTCCGATAAGGATTTCGAATTCGATGCTTCATCAGGTTTTAAAGTTGAAAGTTTTTCTTTCGACCCGGAAAGGAAGCTTTCCAAAGGAAGCTTTTTTTATTCGACTCGCAGACAATTCTGACAATTTGTCTTCCACTATCGTCGGAAATCTTTAACCGGGCTCACCATTTAAGTAGACAGTCCACTCCTCAGAAAATTGTAGATAGCTCTGTCCATCAAGATACTTTTCGAGCCGATGCCAGCCATCGTGTTTGTTGAAATCATATTTCAATATTTTGTCAAGGAACGCAGTCAAAATCCAAGGAATCAGTTTGTAGTATTTCTTTTTGGAGGTGGCATAAACTTGCATCCCTATTGCAGTGACTACACTGCAAACGTTGATTAACTTTTGATAAATGTGTGTGGTTAAGCCTTCTTCTATTTGGCAAATCATCAATAAATGCAATACATACATTTCCGGGCTCGATAGCATTCGACATGTTGCGAGATAACTCATCCAAGGAACAACGAGGATGGTATTTAGCACAAAAATTGCTTTTGCAATCATTTCAAATAGAGATTGTGTTAAGGCTCCCTTCGCTACAAATGGACCAGTTTGATCGCATTCTAGACATAGACCAATTTTTCCATAGTAAAAAGAGAACACATGATACATGAGATGTCGAAAGAGCTCTGCGTCAGACATTATAAAACAATCTACAATTCCAAACTCGGCTGTGAAAGCAAAAGAAAATTGTACATAACAGTTTAACACGTTTATTGTAGTTGTGGATGGTTTTTATAGGATATGGAGCAACAAAGTCTATCCCCTATGATTTGTATCAAACTTATGGTTATGACTGTAAGACATGCTTTTTTATAGAAAGTATCACATTTGTATAATAAAATCGATTTGTTATTGTTTCCATTTTTACTGATTTATAAACATGTTTTCTGTTTATACACATATGTATATGTAGGTACATTTTCGAATTTACGGATGTTGGTGACAATGCGCAGTATTAATTTAAAAATTTGCGTTACAGCATTTTTTTAAAGGTGAGGAATTTATTCAAATGTCTGAAATGGGTATTTTTTTTACCTTGAAGACTTGAATCCTTGAGCTTGCCGTTTTCTGACGTGGAGCTTGTTAAACGGGCGTTTTCTTGATAATGAAATATCAAATTAACGTTTGATGTATTTATCTCCTTTTTAATGAGACGAATTTTTCATTGAAGTTTTTTTTAAATTAAAATCCCATTGATTCATTATTTTTTGTTTTTTCATTTTTTGTGCTATAAAATTTGTTTCACTTCAAAAATAAAAGTTGCGCCACACAAAGTTTTTCAAAGCAAATATTTGACCTTTAATGATGTTAACATTTTGTTTTTTCATAAGTAATAAATTATTCAGTTAAAAATTAGTGAAAGATTTAATTGTAACATTAAAATATTGAAGTGAGCCATGATATTCTTTTCAGAAAATAATATTAAAGTAAACTATAAATTATCATATTGGATATATTTTTTAGTTGCATGTAAGCCTTCAAGGCAAAAATTAAATTAATCACGTCAGGTGAAATTAAAATTATATTTTCAAATGTGGTAAGTGATGCCATTTTTTCGTTAACTAAAGCAATAGCCCTGTGGTGGCTAAAAGCTATAAAATGAAAAATGGAAAAAAAATTAAAGCATTTAAATTAATTCATCATATTCCATTTTTGCATTTGTTTTCGGAATCTGTAACAGAGAAAAAGGAAGACTCGAGATCTGTGGGACGTTTGGTGTTTATCGCGCAGAAGTCGAGTGCCGAACAATGTATAGATGTCATCTAGGCATTTGAAGTGGCAACAGTAGCCTGGCGGTTATGGTCACGTACCCGAGGCTGGCGTTGTTTCCGTCAAGTGGTGCGATCGAGGGTCGATGCCAATCAAGATCTGTCCTGTAACGAGGCTGATGGACGTTAAATCTGCCTCGACTCAAAATATTATTGTTGACAGGGCGAAGAAGATTCGAGTGGAGGTGCCACCTGAGTTGGCACCTCCACTCTAATCTTCTCGACATTTGGTCAAGCTTCAATTTTCCGAGATGCGTCGCCAAGAGCTCTACAACATTCTAAAACAACGTTAAAAGTTAAAACGCCTTACTTAACCAGCCAGATGAGACATCTTTTCAGCCTGGTTTGTAGAGGACCAGGTTTCGAAATAACCCTGCCTCATCAAGGCCATCTACTCTCTCCCCCTCCATGGGGTCGGAAAACCAACGGCGGCAGAACACTTATGCTCAACATGTACCTTATGGTGTAGCCGCGGTAGTCTTAATGTCAAGATCGCGAACTTGTTTATCATAATCTCATAGTGACGTGTCACCACTTAACACCACATTCTTACAAATACGTATAATTTAACTCGTACATATATCCGCATTAAGTTTGTGGCAGCAGTAAAATAGTGGTCACGGTTACGGACTTGCGGCCGAAGGTTTTCGTCGAGTCGTGGGTTCGAGCTTTAATGCCACTGAGTGAGTGAATGTAAAGTTTATTGGCGCAAGAGCCAGATATGGCTATGCTGCGCCAAACAAGATTAAACTGTGGTCTAGACGTGAAGTTGGAAAAAAAAGGTAAAAATGTTCGACAAGAAGGAGGGTCGAAAATAGAGAAGGATCGCTAGGGTATCCTGGGAGTGCGTCACCCGTGTTTACCAAAGACAGTAAACCCCATGGGAAAAAAAAGATCAGTAAGGTGCCTCGGGGTCATGATGCCCGTACTTACCTGAAGAAGGCAAGTCCCTGAGGTCCCCTGATATAATCCCCAGGGGCAGGGTACCCGGCTATACCCCCAAACGCTGAGTACCCATATTACTCGTCTTTTACGACATGCAAGAGCTGCAGTGAGACTATTCTGTCATCCCCGGTCACCACACTGGTATTAATGCCACTGAAGATTCGTCGTGTAGCTGGAGCTGATGCACATTTTATCTGTTGTGTCTCAAAGTGCTCCCCTTGGCGTGGTGTGGAAGGTTGGAGAGGAAGTGCGAGTTCCAAATTAGGAGAGGCCGTCGTAGCCTAGTGGTTGGGGAATCGGACTCGTTGCCGGTGGTTTTCGTTGACTCTTAATTTCGAGCCTTGATGCCACTAAAGACTCACGTCACTTGACCGAGGATCAAAATTATGCGTTCCATCGTCAGTAGTCCTCGTGTTGCTTTTGGTGCGACGTTAATAATAAAATTAAACCAAAATTCAGTTGTTATAGAATATTGTATACTTCATTGCAATGTGCTTTGTTAATATTTCTTTGTTTTTTTTTAAAAAAAATATTTAATTTATGCTTCTATATTTTCCGTGAATGTGCTGATGCAAGGCGAAATTCATGGCTTTAAAAATCAGTTATAATAGCGTATTAAGGTGCCCATCCGAAATAGATTAGTCGAAGCAGAGAGATATTGATATTTTCCCCCCAAAGTACCTTTTAGGGGAAATCTATTTTACCCTGTTTATTTTTTCCCTTCCATCCAAGATTAAGGCTGCATTTTCTATTGCACTTCTTATATTGAATGGAAATGGTCCATAAACAGTTTTTCTTAAATGTTTTAGCGGTCGCGCTAACCTAGTGGTCATGGTCACAGACTCACAGCCAGCGGCTTTCGTGGGTTCGAGCCTTGATGTCACTACAGACGCGTCGTGTAACCGAGCTGAAGCTAGTTAAATAGGTCAAGGCTCCAAGTCCTCCCATTGACATGGTGTTGAAATTTGGAGAGGGAGGTGTCAGCTCTGGGGTTGTCTTCGTGACTTAACTGAGGTTCAAAATTACAAGGTCCGTCTCCAACAGCCCTAAAGTTGCCTTTAGTGTGTCATTAATAAAAACCATCCTACCTAAGTTTAGTCTGTATTAACGTCGCACTAGAAGCAACACGACGGCTGTTGACGACGCCCCTCGTAATTTTCAACCTCGGTCAAGTGACGAGGACAACACCTGAACTGGCACCCCAGGCCAACGTGAGGATTTTGGGTCTCGACAGATTTAACGCACATCAGCCCCGGCTACACGGCAGGTCTTTAGTGGCATCAAGGGTCAAATCCGCAACTCAACGAAAACCGCCGGCCATGAGTCTACGGCCTTGACCACTATGCAACCGAGACCGAAATGAAGGAGTTAAAAAGAAATACCCGGTTGTGATTATTTGCCATTATGAATAAGGTAGTGTATTTGAACAGTAATATTTATAACAAAAAGGAGAAAAATTTTAAATATTTATCATTAAAAATAGTTAGCATTTCTTAATCTTCCGTTGTTTTGTTTTGCCAAATTCAGAGTTTGTCTCTCACCGAGTGTTAAATTCCATTTTAAAATTTCATTCGTGTATTTTTTTTAAAACCAGTAAAATACTGCGATCGTAGTTCAAAAATAAGAGTTTCTTGAATATATTTTACGCCCGCAGTCGTGCCTTTATTATTACTTTCAATACCAATTACTATCCTAAAAAATACGAGGAGTTAAAAATAAAAATGAAGAAAAACAGCAAATCATTTAACATGCTTTGTATTCCAAATTTAGTTTTTTCATTTGCTTCAATTAATAATACTAGTATTCTGGATGAATTCTCAAATTTCTTTAATCCGTCATTCACTTTCTAGCATTGATAAAAACTAATTTCTCTCTTCAAAATCTTTTAAGCTCATTTAAGATGCACACGATTTAAAGAGTTGAATTTTCATAAAGATAAAGACTAATTCCTTGAATTAATTGTCAACAAACACATTTTAATACGTCTTAAAAGAGAAGGTAAAAAATTTCCTCAGAGCAACGCGGCATTGTAATAGTGGGAAAAAAATTAAAAACCTATCAGTAAATTTAAAAGCATTAATGTTGAAAAAAAATAATCTGATGTATCCCAAAATGTTAACAAGACATCAAAAACGAAGAATTAAAATCTGCATATCTAAGCCAGGAGAAAAATTGCAAAAAATAAATTAAAAGCTATTGAAGATGACCACACTTCACATTATCACTAAGCAAATCTGATGAAAAGAGTATTTCAAAAAGGCTTCGCTTGAAAATATTACGTCTAAAGGAATATTCATTTAACCATGCTAAGATCTAGTTTTTAAATTCTACATCAAATTTAGAATCGAAACAATTTTTTCCAAGTTTGATTTTAAGCATTCTAAAATGCTATCTAAAACATTCACAGCTTGAAATGTACAGTTCACATCGAAGAAAAAGACCAAGTCATTCAATCGATTGTTCACAAACACATTTTAATACGTCTTAAAAGAAGAGGTAAAAAATTACCTCAGAGCAATTGTAATAGAGATAAAATTTAAAACCTATCAGTACAAATAAAAACATAAATGTTGTCGAAACAATCTGCGATGTCTCTCAAAATGTCTCCAAGTATTAACAAGCCATACGAAAAACGCAGAATTTACATCTGCACATTTCATCAATGCTATATTCCTTTAACACTGGCAAAATTTCCATTTTCACTATTCTGCATCAAATTTAGGATCGAAACTACTCTTTCCAAGTTTGATTTTAAGCGTTCAAAGAAAGGACCCAAATTGTTAGCTAAACGCTTTGCCGACTCATCGGAACTGGAAGGTACAGTAACAGACACGAGTTCGGTGAACATGTTCTTTATATCCGATAGTATAGCTTCGATGTCATCCATTTCTTCATTTCCATGAGATGTCTCATTTCTTTTAGAGGTTATTAAATGTTCATCAATTTCAAGACTTCGTCCTCCAACAGCACCAATTTCTGATAACGATTTTGTTGCTTTCTTCCGCATTGAAGTCGATCGTTTTAATTTCTTCGTGGGTGCTTTTAATTCTCTTATGGACGATGCATCTAATGCAGAAATCACTTGACGAGTTAAATCTTCCACTAAAAGATTATTAAATCTATGTTTACACTCAATATACTTTTACTTCGACTTTCACTCAATTTTAACAATTTATCTTCAACTTTCTTCGGAAATAGTTTCCTACACTTACCCCCATGACCTATGTAATCAGCCCAATCTCCAGAAATGTGTACATAGTCTTGACTAGCGAGGTCTTTTTCGAGTTTATTCCAGCCACCATGTGTCTTGAAACCATGTATCAGTATATTTTCAAAGAAAACAGTCAAAATACGTGGAGTCAGTTTGTAAAATTCTTTTTGGGTGGCAAGGTAAACAACAACTCCTAATGTTGTGGCCAAAGCACACACGTGAACAAATTTTTCATAAAATAAGGGGGTTAAACGTTCTTCGACTAAGCAAACCGTTATTATATGCCAGACATACTTTTCTGGGGTCGGTACTACTAGATTCATTAGTGCACCTGTAAATGTCTCCCAAGCTCTTGCAAGAGATTCTCCCAGCACAAACATTGCTTTTGCAATCATTTCAAGGAGCGATTGTGTCAAGGCTCCCTTCTCTACAAATGGACGATGATCGCATTCTGGAATCAGGCCAATTTTTCGAAAATAAAAAGATAACAGATGATCCATGAGGTGTTGAAAGAGCTCTGCGTCAGACATAGTAAAGAGATCTGTAATTCCAAACTCAACTCTGAAATCACAAGAAAGTTTAAATATTTATATATCTGTATAGCAAAGGCTTATTTAATAATATACATCTATACGAAATTTTTCTTATTAACTGCAAGATATATTTATAGAAAATATCACTTGTATTGTTGTATCGCAGCTTGCTTTGCTAACGTTTTCATTGTATATATATATACGCGTGTGTATTTTCCATTTACAAAATGTAGCTACATTTCCGAATTTACTAATTTGGTTGAAATCCGCGATCTTGATTAAAAACTTATTTGTGTTATAGTACATTTTAAGGGGGAGGAATTCGGTTATCTAAGTGAGTGAGTGAATGTAAAGGTTATTGGCGAAAAAGCTAGATGGGGCCATGCTGAGTCAAACAAGATTCAACTGTGGTCTAGAAGGAAAAAAATTCAAAAATTGGTTGACAAGGAGGAGGGTCGAAAACAGAAGGATCGATAGGGTAACCCGGGGATGCGTCACCCATTTTTACCAAAGACAGTGAACCCCATGAGAAAGAAAAAGATCACTAGGGTGCCTCGAGATTATGACGCCCGTACTTATCAGAAGGAGGCAAGTTCCTGAAGTCCCCTGATATAATCCCCAGGGGTAGGGTGGCCAGCTATACCCCTTCATGCTGGGTGCCCATTTGAGTCTCCTCTTACGACATGCATAAGCTACAGTGGGACTATTCTGTTATTCCCGGTCACCACACGGGCCTTCGGTTATCTAAACTAGATAGATATTCTTTTCCTTAAGGGCTTGAGGAACTTCGTGTAAAATTCACGATTTGTTGTCGTCTTTGCTTACATAGAACTTGTTGAACGGGCATTTTATTCGCATTCCTTCGAAATGAAATCAACTCCTCCTTTGAGATAGTATTTATTCTCTTTTAAGAATAAAATTTTTCAAAAAAGTTATTCAGCATCCTATTTATTATTGTTTTTTTTAAACTCTGTGCATTTATTTGTTTGTTTGCTTGAAAAACATGAATTGTTCTATGCAAAGTTTTACAAAGAATATATTTAACCACCTAAGGTGTTGCAAATATTTTTAAAAAATAACTTAAATTTTCTCATTTAAATGTTAGAAATTAAGATAACAAAATATTGAAGTGGACTATGAAATTCTTTTTCAGATATTAAAATTAAAGCGTATGACAAATTATTAATTGGAATATGGGGCATTGGGAAATGTGCTATTTTGTCTCGTCTCTAACAACGGTATTAAAGGTAATTAGGTTAAGACAAAGTGCAGTGAATTAAAGATTTTGATATATAATTAAAGTCGAAAGGAAATTAAAATAAAGGGTGAGAGAAAATAACTCCAGGCTATTTTCTATATTTAAGTTGTATTAAAGCATCTCAATTGATATTGTGGACTGAAGCGAATCTTAAATTAAAGTTTAAAGTTAGGAATCCACTGTTTGTTAGAAGTAGTTGAATCAGAACGAACGGATATGTAAACAAAGATTTTATTAGTTGGTCCTAATTTAGAATTGACACATTAAGTGGAATTCAAGATAAAGCAACTTAATCCATTCTGCAGTGATTATTTATACAATATTTTATCTTGTTCTCTTGGGAGTCTTTCGTTGAAGTCTAATGATTATTGACTGTGTCTAGAAAATATAGCAGTAGAATTTAAAACTTAATAAAAAAGGTGATACAAATATATTTTAAGTTAAAAGTAATTATTGAATGCAAAAAAATAAATTAATAGTAACAACTTAGTTGTTTGTAAAACTTTTCTAAACAAAGTAGTCAGTGACACCATTTTCTCTGAACCGACAATAGCCTGTGATGGCTTGTTTAGAAAAATTTACAATTTAAATTAATCATATTCCTTTTTATAATTCCTTTCGAAATCTACAACTGATGAAAAAGAATGGGGTAAGGAGAAGTGCTTGGAACACTCGGGTCTTTGAATGAGGTAGCGAGAGAAATTTATGGTTTATTGCACAAAAGTCGAATCTAACCAAGATGTGGCAAACAATCTCTGTCTACTGGACGCAGAAGGCTGGTGACTACGAACCCTATCTCGTGGCTGGTGTTGTTTGCGTCAAGACTTGGTTTCCAGACTCAATACCACTCAGGACAAGTTATGTACGAGATGTAGGTTTTTCGACAAAGTACGTTAAAAAAATAATAACCTGTAGTGTTAAAAACGCTGCATGGGACTAAATTTAGTAGTGGGTTAATAAGATAATTGAGCATTTGGTAGGTCTAAAATCCTCGCTGGAAGAAACCTTTTCGGAGCCGGATATAGTGTACAACGAATAATTAATACTTTTTAAGAATATTATTTTGTATCGGCTTCCTTATCGATTCTTTAAAAGGAGAAATTGTGTGTCCAAGTTCGCATCAGACCGCACCTTGAATCTGCAGAATGGCGGAACGATAAACCTAATCAGTTTAAAAGACTCGTCGCATTGCCGAATTCAAAAATTTTTCTATAAAAGCTAATATTTTTGTTGTAGTTTTATATGCTAGAGCTTGTAAAACAGGTGTTATATTCTTCGTATTCTTACACAAAAAAAATAAATTCAGAAGCAAATTAATTACATAATCAGATTTGATATTGTATTTATACATTTTGGTGCCATGCTTTTTAAAGTTTTGTAACTCAATACAACACCAAACATATATTTTCCATATCTTTGTGTTAATTTGATTGTTTAACTCAAAAATTAAAGTTATGCAATGAAGAAATAGAGCTTTTAATTTAATTCTACATCCTATTTGAAGAAGTTTTTATTGTACAATAATGCACGAAATTTGTTTGACTACCCTCCTAAGTACATTGGCTTGAACACAATTCAAAATGATTGGAATAAATAGGGAATAGAAGCAATAGATGGTTTTATCAACGTTGTGCACTAGAAGCAACACCAGAGCTATTGGCGACGGTGGGAAAAGGAATAAGGAAAACTCTACATTTCTTCGGAAGTCTAAATGAAGTGTTTATCGGTAAAGGGGAAAAAAATTAAACCATTTTCCAATGCTGGAATTCTTTCAACGCTGGAAGCATTAACTAAAACTAATTCAAGTAATTCGTTAAGGCTTACACAGTTTCAAGGTTAGGACATTTTATGCAATATGAGAGAAAAAAAAATTTAAATTCGTTATTTTATTTAATACTTACGAATGTATACTTTTTATAGAACCAAAGATACGTTAATAGCATGGAATTCATCCACTAAGTTCAAACCACTCTCAAGTGACCAGGTCGATATCAAATTTGGTGACCTACTTTCACCATCTATGCCTCCACACTTCGGGGCTTAGATTCAGTATAGATTTAATCTTCATAAACTTAAGAATTCCTATTTCCTTTCATGCAAAGAAGTTTTAGTAGAATTTTTTCTCAACACGATGGATTGGATAGTAATTTTTTCGTACTTTGCTCTCGATGTAATAAGAGAGATAGTGGTGACGCGCCAAGTAATTCTGAACTTGAGTCAAGTGAGCAGAACAACATCCGAGTTGCCACCTCACTCTCCTAAATTCCACACCATCCCAATGTATATACTGGTGAGCGAGGGAAATTTGAAGTTCGGAGAGCAAGAGTAAAATCTGGCAGTACCAGTAATGTGTATCTGATTCAGAACAACAGCGGTAGCATACTGTGTTCACGGTCACGGATTCGCGAGTGGTGGTTTTCATTGCAGTATGGATTCAAACCTAGAAGCCAAAAAAGGTGCGTGCGTGAGTGAGTAAGTGAGTGTAAAGGTTATTGACGCAAGAGCCAGATGGAGGTTATACTGCACCAAACAAGATTCAACTGTGGTCCAGACGAAAAATAAATTCAAAAATTCGTTGACAAGGAGGAGGATCGATAGGGTAACCCGGGAATGAGGCACCCATGTTTACTAAAGAAAATGAACCCCATGGGAAAGAAAAAGATCACTAGGGTGCCTCGGGGTTATGACGCAAGTACTTACCAGAAGGAGGCAAGTTCCTGAAGTCCCCTGATATAATCCCCAGTTGTAAGTTGACCAGCTATACCCCCTGATGCTGGGTACCCAGTTTTTAGTTTAGTTTAGTTTTTATTTACGTCGCACCAGAAGCAACACGAGGGCTATTGGCGACGGACCTCGTAATTTTGAACCACGGTCAAGTGACGAGGACGAGACCTGAGCTGGCACCCATCTCCCTCTCCTTACTTCCACATCACGACAATGGGAGACTTTGGACCCCGACAGATTTAACGTGCATCAGCCCCGGCTACACAGCGGGTCTTTGGCGGCCAAGGATGGTGAATACGGCAGTTACGAGTATCACAATTATTTGTATATATCTTTAATAAACATTAACTCTCGAGTTTAGTTTTGTTTTTGAAAAAGCCGCACTAGAAGCAACACGAGGGCTATTTGTGGCGGATCTCGTAAATTTGAGCATCGGTCAAGGGACGTGGACGACACTTGAGCTGGAACACCCCTCTTCAAACTTTCACACCAAGCCAGTGACCGGGAATGACAAAATAGTCCCACTGTAGCTCATGCATGTCGTAAGAGGCGACTAAAATGGGTACCCAGCATTTGGGAGTATAGCCGGGCACCCTGCCCCTGGGGATTATATCAGGGCACCTGAGGGTTTAGTTTAGTTTAGTTTTTATTAACGTCGCACTAGAAGCAACACGAGGGCTATTGGCGACGGACTTTGTAATTTTGAACCACGGTCAAGTGACAAGGACGACACCTAAGCTGGCACCCCCATCTCCTAACATCCACACCACACCCACGGGAGGACTTTGGGCCCCGAACAGATTTAACGTGCATCAGTCCCAGCTACACGGCGGGTCCTTGGCGACCAAGGATCGAACCCGCGACTGAACGAAAGCCGCCGGTCGCGAGTCCTCGACCTTGACCACTAGGCTTCTGTCTTCAAAGTGTAGGGATATCTCTTAAATGAACACAGTTTAAAATGTCGAATTTACTTAAGAGGGAAAAAAAGGCATTCAATTAACTTTTCAACAAAAACATTTTAATACTTG
>BMAW01119479.1:0-125222 GCA_019974015.1 Nephila pilipes
ATTTATCGATACATAAATACGTAATTTTTTTTTAAAATTCATGTCGTCAAATGTTATTTAAATTTCATTTCTTACTTTCTCACCTTAAATATTCCCAGATAATTTATGAGTAATTAGAGATGAGTATTATGAACAATTTTACTAACAGATATCTATTACAATATCGTTATCAATCGTAATGGAATGTACAATGCTTACTGATTACTATTGGTTCATCAAGAGAGAAGATACATAATAACATTATACTAGCTGTGGTTATTAAATAACGAGACTGACATTGGAATAGAAGTACGCATGCACCAAACTCCAGCGATCTACATCTGTTTAGCGTGAAGCCTTCTCTTTCGAATGCAGTGCCTCTCACTTCTGTATAGCCGAAGCCGTATAGTCGTAGTCTTCTTTCGCATTATAGTTTTCTTTTTTTTGTTTTTTTGTTTTTTGTTTCGCCGGAAAAATGATGAGCAACAAATTGTGAAATTTCACCTGAAATTCTCTTGGAAAAACCGCTATTGAAACTTCTTATTTATTGAAAGAAGTGTATGGCAATACATGTTTATCGTGATTTATGGATGTGTTAGAGTGGTTTAAGCATTTTCAAGATGACCAAGAAGACGTTAAAGATGATTCACGCCCGAATAGACCTTCCACGTCAAAAACGGATGAAGTATCGAAAAAATCGGTAATCTGGTTCCATCTGACAGTCGGTTAAGTATTCATGCGATTGGTGAGACTATAAGAGCTGACGGCAAATTTTACGTAACAATTATAACAAGTGTGTGCCAAAATGGTGCCTAAAATTTTCACGCTTGAAGTTCGCAAAAATATTTATACTGAAACTTTCAATGCCATTTAAAATGACTCATACCAGGATAATAATGTAGTTATTTTTAAAGGTTCCTTACCTCCATATCAGAATTTGCAACTCACCCATTCTCGGTCTCAGTCCACCAAATATCTTGCTTTACTCATGTGTTGGATATCGCAGAGTATACACGTGATAGGTTCCGAAAACTACCGTAATAATTCCTACCCCGTATTCCATTGGAACTCAGATGTGTCTTAAGATAATAAAATATTTGTTTACTTCTCTCTTCTTAGATTAGTCTTAATTTATGCATTCCCAATGTGGTGTTACGTTGATAAAACAAACTTTAAAATTCCAGAAACTCCTCAAAACATTATTCTCGGAACAATTTACAATACAGTAGCATACTCGGAAATTAATTTTGGGGAGTGCATTTCATCATCGCCGTGAAAGAAGCAATTTCTTTACTTTAGAATTACCACTTGGTAAAAAACACTACAAGTTAATATGCTTGATGTAGCATATTAACTTGATAATATGCTACATCAAGCTTATTTCTCCTGCTTAAAAATGTTCAAATATTAATATAATTTCTTATCAAGTTACACAAATAAAGATCATTTAAGAAAAATATAAAAAATATGCAATGATAAAAAAAAAAAATTCCTGACCAGGATCTGTAAAATCCAACAAAATTGAAAAACATAAAAAAATTGTTGATGATTGAAAAAAAACGGTCCCAATTTTTAAAAAAATGGTTAAGGCATCCGACTACGTTCGGAACCATGATTTTGAAAAAACGTATAAATGAATATTTTTTTTTATACTTAATATAATCTAAATTAGAATGTACATAAAAAAGCATTTCAAAAGTTTTATTACAAAGATAAAGTTTTAAAATGCAATTTTTTAGCAGAAAATAAGAAAAAAAGTAGCACATTTTCAAAATATTCTCCTTTTATGAAAATTCTTCCTATAACATTGTTATTCAGCATATGTATTAATATGACACTTGTATAGAACCTGAACTAGGATTTAATAGGATTTTTAATAATTCACATGATTTGCAGAGTTATTAAGAATCAAAGTATTAACACGCGTTTTTTTTTTAAATGATCCCTCCCCTCTTATGCATTAAAATGTGAATAATTCCTCTTATTATATACCATGCATTACAAAAATCCTAATTCAGGATCTTAATAATATGAAATACATTTCTACCAAGTTCCATCAATATATAGAAGAAAACGTTCGAATTATTACTTTTCAAAAATTGTAAACATACTGAAAATTATATTCTTCAGAAAATGGATTTAAAGTTAAAACTTGTTCAGAAAACAATGGAAATGTCTGATATTAAAATACTTATAACTTGATTTCTATGAACCGTAGCTACAAATGGAAGGTAATTTTAAAAAGGAGAAATTTCAAATAATTAAATGGATAAATAAAAAAAAAATTCGGTATTTCCTCCGAAATTCGAGTTTTTAACGTAGTCGGATACCTTAAAAAGGTGTGAATATAATTAAATGAAAAATTATGCACATAGAAGTTTTTACAAAGTTATATTTATTATCTGTTTTTGTGTTTGCAAAATATTTAAGACTTATTTACTTACCGATAAATTTTTATATATGTACTAGTGTAACAGATACATTTAAACATATTTCAGGGATATTTTTTCTTGTAATTTTTTTAAACAATATTTCGCATTTGAAAACGATCTTTCAACATTTATGTTGTAACAAGCATAGGCGACTAAAATTCTTAAAAATTTATGGATGTTTGGGAAAATATCAATACAAGAAAATGCGACGCAGATATTTTCTGCAGAAGTTTTTTCTCTTTATACTCTTTTTCATGACCCCGAGGCACCCCAGTGAACTTTTTCTTTCCCATGGGGGCTTACTGTCTTTGGTAAACAAGGGTGATGCGCCCCCGGGTTACCCCAACGATCCTTCTCTATTTTCGACCCTCCTTCTTGTCAACCAATTTTTGTCTTTTTTTTTCTCAATTTCTTCACGTCTAGACCACGGTTAAATCTTGTTTGGCGCAGCATAGCCATTTCTGGCTCTTGCGCCAATAAACTTTACATTCACACACTCACTGACTCACTCACTTTCTTCTTTAGAAGTTAATCCAGTCTATTGTGCTAGTAATTTCTTTTCCCATACTGATATATTGCAGTCAAAACACTAATACTACAATCTGAAAAATCTAAAGAATATGCTTCTTTCAATGTTTCTAATTTATTTTCATCTGCAAACTTGAGGCTATTCTGCAATTGATACAATATTTAATGAACACATAATTACTTTGTGAAGAGAAAGAGATTATATGATAAGATAGAAATTTCCGAAGACCCGTTTCACTATCTCATAGATCACTGTCTCGAAAAAAATGAAATGCTGTCTGTATTCCGTTCCCAAGAAACTGTTGGTGAAGGGGACAACTTTAGGGGTGTACCCTCCTCTCTTCTTTTTTTACATCGACCCAGTGGAACATATCGAAGGCAGCAAACATGTTTCATTTTTTTTTCACACGATTTTGATTTAGTTAGAATTATTTTTCTCTTGCTGATGAAAAAATTTAAGCATGAGAAGAAAAAAGTTCATTTTTTTTCTTGACAGTTTAGAACGTCTATAACAGTAAAATAAAAAAATTATCCTAAAATATTTCAGTGTCCAGAAAAAATCTTGGGTGTGTGGTGACTACGTCCCTTTGTACTCCCCTCCTAGGTAGGCCACTGATTCAGTGATAGATTATTCATACAATGTTATGGAATCCAATATTATATCAATGTTTCATCTTTTCAAATAATTCAATTATCTCAAAATTTATTGACAATATGCGAGCCATTGATCCTATAGCCTGATTCAAAACTTGGTAATCTGTGATCCAATTCCTAATTTTTTAGAAGGCTAAGAAATATTTTATTTATTAGCTCTCATGAATATATTAGCATTTTTCTTTCGTATCTCTGCTATTTTTATCCCATGTACACAACACTCCTGAATATTATTTATTTCTCCACACTAAGTTAATATCTATATCACGTGTATTTCTACCTCAATTAATTTGACTGCTACCCCAAAACCATAAGCCCCATCTACTCATGTCACCCAAACCAATCAAATGGTATATTCCATCTGCGATGTCATTAGATCATGACAGAAGGTCATTGCTGTTTTGCACCTAGTAACATTATCGTGAACTCATGCTTCAGAATTAGGAAGAATTATTCTTGGAATGTTGCAAATAAATCTATTAATGGTCGATAGATGGCGCGATAACAAAGTGGAGAGATTCCGTTTTCTCAGAAACAAAAGTAGCAGTAAAAATACAGTTCAATTCCAAGAACGTGTACTGGTAGTACTTCTACGTCGGATGCGAAGGGAGTATTGTATTTAGTGTAAGAGGAGGGATTATAAGATTACGTGAGTTGTTTCAGTAATTAATATACCTGTGTTAAGGACTAAGAAATATACAATCCATATGCAGTGTAAATAGTCTTCAAATGAATTTGTAATATGTGGATCTTATACGAAGTTATGTGTTTATGATATGTCCGAGTGATTCCAAGTGCTCAAAAGTGGTGTACTTTCTACGGTAACTGTAGCGGCATATTTGTTCCTATCCTGCAGTTCTGTGTTAAACATACTTCTCAATACTGTTCAACAATGAGCGTGTTATTGTGCGAACGTCATTACTGTTATGTGTGAGTAGTATATATAGCAATTTTGATTTTTCACAATTGAAGAGTACATATTTCATATAAGTTGGCTTGATCGGAAATTTTAGTATCGAAACAACAGTGAAAAGGTAATTTACGACAATAAGTTTTTATAAGTAATATAGTAATCTATCCAAACTCGGGAGCAAATTTATTAAAATGGTTTGTTTTTTTAGTCTCGGCGATATTAATTTTAAACCGAAAATAGCGGAAAGATAAGTTCAAACAAAAGAGTTAACTGATAAACTTAAAATTATCAATCTTGGTTTTACATGTATGCATGAAGTTCCTTCTTACCGATATAATTAAGGCAGTATTATAAAAAAAAAAGTATCGATTTTAACGAGGAGAAATCAACCTGCCCTTCCGTTTTATTCCTCCACTTTTACCGTCATTGTAAAGCCTTCATAGTTTAATTATCTGAGCTTGATTTGCAGCTTCGTTAATTTTTTGTTCTGAAAACAAGTTTCCGAGAAAATGGCAAGTAGCAGTGAAGGAGTCGAAAACTGTTTCTCTGTCACATGGAAGATTGAGAGTTTTCGTCATTATTGGCAGCACAGGTCATTCATTGCGAGTCCTATCTTCATTGCGAGAACATTGAAAAAGGAAGAATTGCAACTAAAGCTGCATCTGAAGAAAAAGGCGGACTGGGACTATGTTTCTGTGTGTCTCCTAAAGCTGGAAGAGAATGAAGAGCAAGAAGAAATATCATTAAATTACGAACTTTCACTTTTCAGCGCAAATGGTTTATTATTGAAAATGCTGGATATAAATTGGAAAACTCTCCAGAGTAACGACCGTTCCAAATCGGATTGCCTGTTGCCTCATAAAAAAGCATTGGGAAACAAAAAAAATTCATATCCTCCTCTAGAAACCATCACTGTGTACTGCAGGATATACGGAATCAAAGGAACAGTCATTGAATCTGAACTTTGTTTCTTACAGACAGAAATAAATATGCGTCACGCATCCTTTGTTGGGATTGTGAAAAATTTCAGCACTCTTCAACCCCTAACGAGAGAAGAAATTCGCATCAAGATGAATGTAGATGAGAGTCCTGTCATATCTACGAATTGCTTCGTAGATGAGTCGGGTCAAATCTTCATTGACGTGTTTCCTTTACCTAAGAAGCAATCGAATTTCTCAACCTGTGAAATTTCCGTGATAGATAATGCTGAAAATGAGATAAAAAGTGGACCGGACGGGATTTGGTTCGAACAGTTAAAAATAGACAATGTTTGCAGAATCAAACTTTTCCTTACGAAAAATGAGTTAATGGATAAGAAATCCGTTTATTTAAAGGAAAATGATTTGTTTCTGAAATTCAAATTGTCTTTCACCGATGATATCAAGCATTCCAGTTCCAAAAGCCCCTGCTGAAAATTTCAAGTGGTATGGAATCTTCCACAACTGTCTAATCTCATATGAGACATGGCATCCTTTAAAAACAATAAATATTATAGCATTCGTTTTCAGATAGTCAACAAAACTGCTGAGTTTGTTTATTGTGTCACAAATATAATTAATAGTACAAGATTACAAATATTTGTTATTTTTTTATTTCAAATTTTAATACATGTTTAAAAAATTCTCGAGGCTTTGGATTTTCTTGTGTTTATTCAATTTTGTGGAATTAAATTGTAAACATATTCGTATTTTGAAAGATATATATTTTCCGATTATGTGTACAAAATATTAATATTTAGAAAAAGTGTATGACGAAAAATCCTATTTTTTTTAAAAAAATGAAAATTTTGTAAATTATTGTTTTTTTTCAATTAATTTTAATATTTTTAATGTTTATCTTAACTTTTTTATTCTAGTATCATTTTAAAAAAATCCAAAATCGTGATAGGTATTTATTAAATTTTTAAGTCTAGAATTATTAAATTGAACTTGTACCGAATTTATTAAACCAGAAATGTTATTTTTTTAGATATAAATATCTGTTTTATCTCGATTTCACTTTCAGGGTCTTAAATTTAATATTGGTAACACTATAATTATGAGCTGAATATATAAATTATGTATTCAAATGGTCATCAAGAGCGCAGCAAATTATTGATTTGTGAGAGTGTTCAATTTTAATTTATAATAATAATTATTTTTATTATAAATAAAGGTAAATTGATTTTTACTCTGCACTATTTACCATTTTGAATTAGAATGATATATCTGTGAAAAGTCATAAATTACATAAAAATAAATTGATTTTTATTTGTGCTGCAAATTATTTTTTTAATAATTATATCATTTATTTAAAATTACACTAACTTTATAATTGTTTGTGATATCATTAAATATGTCCATGTTTAAATAAAAGGTAAATATTTTTGTTGATAAGGTATCTATTCTCCTATATGCTTCATTTATTAAACTTGGAAATACTCGAATTTTACTATAAAAGTGTAGAACAAAATGGAAATAAGTTAAAATCAAATATTTTTAAACATTCAATGATATGAAAGAAAAACTCAATTTTTTTTTTTTTTTTTATAAATTTTACTTATTTTATAACATCAGAGACTGTTCTTGGCATTCGTCCAGAAAAATTTTCAATGCCTTTTACATATATCAAAATTAAAACCTTTTACTTAAGTAACTACCCCGTTTTATAAGCTCTGTGTGGTCTTCAGATGTGGCAACCATTGCGATAAATCAATTTTAGTTACAAGTTTAGGTTCCTTTCCCCTCCGACGGAACGCTGGTTATACTATAGTTTTTTTTAGCCTATTATGGTACATTGCTTTTTGCACCCTCGTTCCGAAACCGAGACTTCTGCTTTTTGAGATTTTTTTTCTTTTTTTTACGAGTTCGTTGGTTACGTTAGCCAATTAAGAAGTTCGGATTTTTTTTTTTTCGCCTTCGTTTCGAAACCCAAACTTTTGCTGACTTGGAGAATAATCAGGATCGACTGTTATTTCTTTCCTGGACTGCTTAGGTTGAAGTGCGAATCTACCTCTGGATTTTTTTTTTAATCCGCTTTGAAGTGCCACCCTTTATGTGGGTTTCTCTTTCTGGTTATTTCTGCGAACTCGCCTACTTGATTTCTTTTAGTATTGCTCCCTGTAATATTGTGTATTATCTCCCGAGTCCAAGTACTTACAATGGCTGCAAGTATGAGTTTGAAAGAGGTGAGTGAATGACGTTAAAGTTTCTTTCAAAATTTGAAACAGAAGGAAAGCGTCCTGTTCTTGATTGGGTTTTGTTTTGAAATTAGGTTCAATTTCATCCACCTATGAATTTCCGAAATGTGGTGATAATATAAGATTGTGAGAAAGGTAAGATACAAATTGATGGCGTTGCAAGAAAAGAGGAGAAAATCCTTATTATGTTACTCTCTGAATTACTAGATTGTGTTTTGGTAAGTGTATGAAAAAGTTTGGGTATTTGTCCATTATAGCGCCGCCGCCAAATTATGATTTCGGATGGAGACGGAAAATTGCCAAGCAGTAAGATTTGTCGCCATGTTTGGTTGTAAACTCCTAAGGTCGCAGTCCTATAGAAACAGCACTTCATTTTAGTAAAATATCGCTTGCTTGTTAACGTTACCGATTTCGTATTTTTTTTAAAATACCTATTTTGTTGCCTTTGAAAATGTTGTTAACAATTTTCAATTTACCAAACAGCGAAATGAATGATGGTTTTACACATTTCACGGTGAACCATAAGTACAATTTTGTAGATCCGTCAACGGGAGTTCACACGCAAAATGTTAAAAGAATGTGGTGTTCCACAAAGTTGCGTATCAAGAAACGGCTCGGCTCGGCATTTTCTAGAATCGTATATTGCAGAATTTATGTGGAGGAAATATGTAGCAAAAAAACTTAAGCTTTCTATAAAATAGTGAACGCAATTTCGGAAATAATGGCCTTTTATGTTGATTGATGTTCTAAAAGTTATGTAAATATTAAACATCTAAATTTTTATATTAACTACTTATTGAGATGAGATTTATCACTAAACATATAAAAGATTATTAAATAAAAATATTTAAAAAAATTTATATTATTTATTGGTGTGTTATTTGTTTTCCTACATTTCAATTTCGCGCTCCTCTTACTTGGCGCTTTTAACTAGCTTGGCGACATCGGCTTATTCTTAATTTGGCAAGCGCCGCTTTAATAGACAAGTACCAGAGTTAGTTATGAGTGTAGTTAAGACACACGAACACATCGTCCTGAATTGGTTTATTTTTTGTTGTGAGGTTTGCACGATTGATATGATTAAGAATTGATATGTTCCGCAAGGAGGACTTGGAGTGATTTAAGTGGACGAATCAAATTTGAAAAAGTGAGATACTGCATAGAAAAACTTATGAAGGGTGTTTGGTGGGGTCGAAAGGGGTTGGCAAGAGTGTTATGTGACTGGTGTTGAAAGACGCACGAGAATGAGGAGCTTTTGAAGGTTATTATTTGAAGGCGGACTAAATGTTCCACCAAAAAAAAAATCGCCAATTTTTGAAATCGCGCAAAGTGGTTGGGAAACTGCATTTTCATCTGAAAAAAGAATGTGCGATATAGTTATTCATTTTCCTATCAAAGAAATATTTTTATTGACGAAACATGACACTTAAAAGCGACATGAGGGCTATTTGCGACGAACCTCGTAATTGTGAACCTCGGTCAAAGGAAAAAGGCACCTCCCTCTCCAAACTTCCACATTACGCCAATTCGAGGACTTTGAATAGCGACACATTTTAAGTGCATCGCCCCTCTACACGGTGGACTTTTGTTGGCATCAGAACTGGAATTAGTGATTCGACAAAAATAAAGCAAGCCACGAGTTGGAAACCGTGACTACTACGCTACCACGGCCCACACTCAATGTAAGAAAAATCTAATAAAATACACACATCAACTATTAAGTACTGCTTACACAAGTACTATGAACATGAAAATTCGAAGATACGCCAAACTTAATATTCTGAAATTATAAAATTATTAATTCTGACAAAATTAACATTGCGAGAAGTATCTTTTTTTTTAAAAAAAAAAAAAATTTATTCAGTGCAGTTTTTATTTCGCACTTCATTAAAAAATTTGCAAATTACCTACAATCATGTTAAATGTATTTTCAAAGTTTTCATTTTAATTGCTTATCACCTTTTATCATAATATTCATTTCAACTTTTTAATATCTGTTTGAATCCTATTAATATCTTGTTTTCTACAGGTGCCTGTATGTAATATATGATGTAGAAAGTGTGGGTGTGTCACTATTTATGGCTGCTTTTTAGGATCCCGTCTACCGGCCAATTTGATTTCGCGGACTTAATGTTAATCCTATGGAATTTCTACTATTTGATCTATTTGAATGTAATAAAGTGTGCATCTGAAAGATCAAATAAATAATGAAGGCTTCTGAAGAATTCTTTTTTCCTCCGATTTTTAAAAATATTTTTTACCTATTTTAATTTCGTTTGTGAGTTTTCGATATTTAAAATCAAAGAAAGTAATTCGCAGAAGCCTCATTATTTTGTTCTTTAAGATGCCTATTGCATTCAAATAGATCAAAATAAAATTAAGAATGCAGTAGAAATTCCATAGGATACCATTCCGTCCACGAAATCAAAATGGCGACAGACGGGCATTAAGTCAGCGATGCGAACTTAAATTTCAATAATAAAATAATGAATTTGTTGAACTTTTACTAAATTTGAATTAAAATAACATATAAATGAGTCCATTTTAAGTTATATTGATGGACTAGTTATAATCATCACTTGATAACTTATCATTTGATTGACATCTATTTACCTTAGCTCAAAAGATAATCAAGGAATATAAAAAGGATTGAGAATAGAAATCAAGTTACATAGAATTATCAAACTTTTTCTTTCATTTATCCTCCTTATTACCTTTATGGGCTAAACAATTTTGATGTTACAACAAATTGACATTATTTTGTACTTGCTTTAAAATTTAAAAATATTTAGTACTTAAAATATACACAAAAATATTTTATAAGACATATACAAAATTTTAGTAATAAAAATATACACAAAACATTTTAATACATTAAATTTATTGAACTGCTGAGCATTCAGTATCTGAATAAAGAGGATGAATGAGTGGTGATTTATGAACAATGGCAGCGAATGGGCATCAGAAGGGAGGAATTTTAGACAAACAAATGATGACTAAGTTAGGGAGTATATACAGAGATACACAAAATTTAGCCACAAAATGTTAAGTTTTCGTCGCATTCTGAGGGAATTAGACGGAGAAGTAAAGTTGATAGCTTAACTATGGTTTAGTTTTATAATAGTACGTAATGTGAGTTTTCTTTTGTTTGAAATTTTGATTAATACCTTACCATACAATCTCATGAGAAGCAATAATATTATGCATGTAAAATAATTAAACAGAAGTATTTCTAGAAATCAAAATGACTAGTATAATTTTATTGATGTATGGTTGTTTAAAATAAACAAAATGATGATTTGCCAACTAATCAATGAGCTTACTCAATGCCTTGTTTTACAACCTATTGCACTACAAAATATGCAGGAAAATAAAATTACCTATATATTGCTTGTTAATGACATTTATTAAGAGAGTTCAAACAATGAAGTTAATTATATTATAAATAAGATGTACAGTATAAAATAAGTTTATCAGGGTCTTATGTGTTAAGGCTCTTTGTTTTAAACAACATTGAGTGAATTTGTTCTTGGTTTTTAATCAGATTGATTAGATTTTTATTCACACTAAGGAACCCCTGTTAGAGTTTGGGAACTCGCTCCGCAGATACACAAACAGAAGAATAAAAATAGGTTCACGACCTGAGGGTCTTCAAACTGGGTTCTGCGGAACCCTAGGGTTCACTGAAACCGGTCCTCAATTTTTGCTTAATTAAGGCCAAAATTTTAGTAAAATTTTAATTTTTATAAAGATCGAGTTCTAATGGTAGTTTGTTTGTAAAATTAAATATAAATAAATATTTTATGGGTAAATAAAATCTTAAATTTTGTAAAAGTCACGTCAAATACATAAATCGAGACACTTTATTAGTCTCCGTTCTTTAGCTCAGTCGATTCAAATTGATTACATCGACCAACACTCAGTTGAAACTTAAAATTTTGTCAAGTTGATTTTATGTATTTTATTGACATTAGAAAAATCCTGAAATTCTCAAAAGATAATAAAATAATCTTAGTGTCATGCATTTCAACTTATAAGGTGAAAATCTTTCTTTGCATGCTTACAAAACAAAATGCAAAACAGATTGGATGCTGAAGAGACTATCTATTTGATTTCAACAATTATTCTAAGAGTAAAATACTTGAAAGCGGGTATATATCATTCAAGTTATTAAATTATTTCCCATATTTTAAAATAATTGTTACTTTGTTTATTTAGAATACATTACAGAAAACTAAAAACGTCATTTGCTACCTCAATATTCTTATTAAGTGCTCTTGTATTGTGATAAAATAAAGATGAAATTTAATATAATTTTGAACGGATAAAGCTTTGATATCCTTGTTTTCCCTTCAAGAAAACGAAAGCTCAAAGGGTTCCCAAAGTGTAGGTTGAAGACCCCTGACTCTGATAACATAGAGTACAGATTTAATCTGTTCCTTACACACAGTGTTCACATGACCTTATTGTTTCTGGCTACGTCTCGTTGGGAGACCATAGTATTACACGTGTGAAGGAGGGGGTTAGAGCCGCTCGAAATTTCCTTTGGGAGAAATATAAAGTAGATGCTATTCATTATATTGCGTTATGCACAAAATCTAATCGTTCAAAACCCACACACTTTCTCCTTCGTACATTTCTCAAAACAGCCTTAAAGACAACACATATACATACAATAAAAACACAAAATAAAGAACAACCATGTATGCGACCCAGAAAATAATTCTGTGGTGCATATTTTACTGGAAAGAAACAATTTTTAGGAAGAATAATCACTTTAAAAGCTCTGTTTTATACATTTTATGAAATGTGAATTACCAATAAAATTATCACCGAAATGATTTACTCTTTCTTGCTTTCCCAATTAGCATCATCAGAACAAGAACAAGCATTCTAAAAATACATTGTTAAAATAAATTTTTATCTTTGAGTTCTTTAAATACCTTAACACTCTTTACCAAAAGATAATGCGCTCTTTTTCTTTCTGTGTTTCAGATTAAACTGAGATAATACAGATGGATAAATGGATACATAAAGGGCTGTTCTGTTCAGCTAAATATTAAAGTACCTATTAATTCTGATACATAATTATGTCTATAACTTCATTTGTGTAAGAGTGAAACTTATCTTCTGAAACAAAAGTTGTTGATTTTACGATTTTTATCAAATTATGTTCAGTCAGAAGGACAATATATTCAGTCTAGATATGCTTGAAACTATTTTCTTTGGCATTCTCGTACCTCAGGAATTTATCGTTCTATTCATGCAATCATCAAATACACATTTAATTTTTAAACAATATTTCAGTACTATTAGTAAATAGATAAGTCATAAATATAGCATATTACATAAATATATTTGTCATCTGTCTTCATGAATATACGAAGTTAGAATATTAGTTGTAATTAATTTTTGTAATCTACTTCTTCAAATACCACCTGCTTCCAGGATGGCGGCAGTCCATAAGCTCTCTTGCAGCTACAAAATGTTTCCATTCCCTTATTATTTTTCATTCAAGGTGGGTGACATATGCACAGATTTCTCCAAATCACTGTATAAATATGTAGTTTTGAAAACGAAAAATTGGTACATAATTAAGTTCAATTTCTTGCAAGTGAATTAATAATCTGAATTCATCCTAAACTGGGGAATATGACCTGAAAATCTATATTTTAATTTGATTAAAACCAACTGCCATAAGCGTCTCTTTATATCTCCCACCAGAAGCATTTAGCTAATTAGTTTAATATATCTTTCCGAGATAACCTCCCGAACGAATGGCTACCATAGCTTGCCTCTTCTACAATTGTTTACTGAAGCTTAAATCAAATTACATGACATATATTTAGATTTTATTTTCAGGAGTGTCCTGAGTTCCGAGTGTGAGATGGTTTGCTCTCTTCTCTGATTCATCATTGTGAAATGAGTAATCGTTCTTTGCAATAGATCTGGAGTCATCATAAATTTCCAAATGATCACTTTTTTATATTTCACCTTCGTTTTCTATTGGTGAGACTTCATTTGATGATTGAATATCCCAAGATTTCAATATGTTTTATTCTCAAATATGTGCCACTTTTAACATTAATTGAATTAATTGATCATTTTCAATTATTTCTTACTATTTTATAATAAATAGATGAACTTGCTCTTCTCTTGCATATACGAACTTTATATCCTTATTTTATGAACAACAAATTATTTTTCTCTGTTAATTTGGTAAGTGAGAATGAGTGCAACTACAACTAAATATTTTTGAGATGACTGTGTTATATCAGTGGATTTTATCTTTATCTTATCTGCATACATCAGACATCGTATACCAGAATTAATGGGTTTTGTCTGAAATTTTTAATGGAAGTTCACTTTACATCATTATGCCCTAACCCTTCTAGAACATGGCCACGCCTCAGCTTTCCCTGTTACTTTGATTATGAAATACTGTTTCATTGAAAACACCTGAATCAAGTAAGATAATTATCAAATTGTTCATTAGCAAATTCTTAATCCATTATTACTAAATTTTCAATTCTTTTACCAGCAAATGTTTCGTTCTTAGATTGAACTTAGAGAAATACATCATTTTCTCAGCTTTATATTTTAAGCATGTATGGTAAAATAAATACATGCCTATTAAAATATACCAGTATCAAAAATGTTTTGCACTTCCAATGATCTAATTTTGCACAGGATAACATAGATTTCTAAATTAATTTTAAAATTTGAATGTTGTTTGATGTCAATAGTAGACTTTCCCTGTTATTTTACTTATATCACTAGTATAATATCAATATATTCGTTCATGTTAAGCATATACTGATTTTAAATTTACTCCAATCCAAAACAAATGGCTAAATTAAAAATTTAAATTTTCACTTTACTAGTTGACTGGTTAGATAGATTATTCATTCAAAATTATACATATTTAAATATCAATCTATGATCATATTAGCAGCTTAGTAAAACAACATATTATTTTTATCATATATTACGAAAGTTATTATCAGATTTAATTTGCGAATCTCTATCCAATAAGTCATGGAAATAACAGATATAAATTATATTTTAAACAGGTACTATAACTAAATTAGTAATGAGTTAAATTTATAGTATTTTCTTTTTCACAGTTTACAATATATCTCCACTCACTCAGAAATATTTAGAAATTTTACCCGTGCTTGAGTACTCTCCTATAGTTTGGTTTTTATATTTAAACCATATATGGGTCTCTTTCAACACATGACAAGAGAAGCACCAGTCTTGTTTCATAAATCCATAATATCAAACATGTTCAGACAATTTCTAAAAGATGGAAAGCTTGAACTGGGTTCGGGTTTTTAGATGAATCCATGATTATTGATGGTCTTGTTATGTTTATTATTATTGACATGCAAGTTCTTTTGTATCTTATTTCATAAATACAAATCGTGAATTAGCGCGGCGCGCCATGTAATGAAAGACAAATATTGTTTCTAAAGCTAAAATGTATTTGAATTGCATTGAAAATAAGAGCGATAGCATCCTGATATGGAAATTGTAAGAGAAGAAAATAGTCTCACTTCACTGACCTGAATATTGAACTTTACTGAATGAACATTAATGGAGAAATTAATCGGTGAAACAACTTTGTTTCGGAGAAGATAAGTTTCCTCTTACAAATTCGAAATTATAGTTATATGTATCGAATCATTAGACTTAATTTTATAAGAACAGAAGCGCGCTTTATGTACTATTTGTCACAACTTACTTATCTCAGTTTAATCACAAACCAGAAAAAGGCATTGATTTTCAAAAGAGTGTTAAGGTATTGAAGGGTCTAAAAGATAAAAATTTATTTTAACAACGATTTTGATTTTGGAATTGTTCTGATGCTAGTAGAGAAAAGATAAGGTAAATCATTTTCTGGTGGAGTAATGATGCTAATCGCTTATTTCAAGAAAATGCCATAAACAAAAAGGACTTTTACCTAGTAATTTCTTCAATTATCAAAATTCTACGACTATAACGATATGCACCCACATAAAATTATTTTTGCGTTCGCCACTGGTTGTACATGCACAAGATTATTTCTGTGTTTTTATTGAAGTTATATCTTTAAGGTTCTTTTGAAAAAATGTCACTCAAGAAAAGTGTTGGTTTGAACGATCGAACTAATATTTTATATACGCAATATGAATAATATCTACATTCATATTTCTCCGAAAAAGGCATATTTCAAGCCAAGAATCCCCCTCCGCATCGTGTACTATGGTATCCACACAGACACCCAGCAGACAGAGCGCGGAAACATGAAGGTCATGTGGAAACATGTGTGTATTAGAACAATTAGTAATACTGATATTATAGTTGTCGAGGTCTTCAACCTTTATACTTTGGGAAACCTCTTTGAACCTCTTGTTTTCTTTCTTGAAGGAATCGACAATGAGCAGAAAAACAGGATATCAAAGCTTTCCCATCCACAAATTTAAAATTATTATTTTAATACAATACAAACAGCTTGCGATAGGTAATAAAAGTAGCAAATGGCGTTTTAGTTTTTCTGTAATATATTCTATGTATAATAAAAAAGTATCAATATTTTAAAATATGGAAAAATGTTACTTGATCGATATTGTTTTTATTAAGTATTTACGTCTTGAATACTGTTGAACTACAATCTAATGGTCTCTTCAGATCCAATCTGTTTTTGTATTTTGCTAGTATTCATGAAAGAGAAAGATTTTCATACATATAGTTTAGAAATACAAATGACATAAGAGTTGCTTACTGCTCCTTTGAGTAATTCAGTGATTTTTCAAGTCCAATAAAGTAAAAATCAGAACCTTGAATGTACTTTACTTCAACTGAGTGTTGGTCGATGTATCAATTTGAGTATATCGACTGAGCTAAAGAACGAGACTAAGGTCTGATTATGTATTTGAAGCATGTGACTTTTACAAAATCTACACATAAGATTTATTTGACCCTAATATTTATTTATATAAATGACTTTAGCAAACTACCATTAAGAACTTGATCTTTTATAAAATTAAAATTTACTAAAATTTGTACTTTAATTTAGCAAAAATTCTTGAGAACCCCTGTCGGGAAGTTCTCATGAACCTAGGGTCTCGAACCTAGTTTGAAGACTCTCAGGTCTAAATAACGAACCTATTATTCTTACTTTTTTGTATTCGAACCCTAGAGTCCCTGAAACCTGTATAGGGTTCGCATAGTGAATTAAAAATCTAATCAATCTGATTAAAACACAAACAAATTCACTCAATGTTGTTTTAAACAAAGATTTTAACGATAAGACCCTTGATAACTTATTATTACTACTGTAACATCTTATTTTATACATATATATAACTGTATTGTTGAACTTCCTTACTAAATACATATTAAGACATAAATATTAGATAATTCTTCCTTGTATTTTAGTGCAATAGCTTAAACACAAGCAATTGAGTAACCATATCTGATTGAATCTTTGAAGAATCATTTTGTTATTTAAACAAGTTTCATACCTTTAATAAAATTATCATTTTGATTTGTGTCAATTTTGTCTAATTATTTTATGCATAATATTATTGCTTCTATGAGAGTTGTTAAATTGTGTTATATACATTAATCAAACCTCCAAACAAAAAGAAAACCTTCACCAATTACAAAATTATAAAATCCAAACCATAGTTAAGCTATCAACTTCATCTTATTCAAATTCCCCTCAGAATGTTATCTAGAAACTTAACATTTGTGGCTAAATCTTGTGTATCCATCCCATATACTCCCTGAAATTATCATTTTAGATAATCTAAAATTCCTCCCCTTCTGATGCCCATTCGCTGCCATTGTTCATCAAATCACCAGCCTATTCATCCTCTTTATTCAAGATTACTGAAGTGTCAGCAGTTCAATAAATTCTAATGTATTAAATGTTTTTGTGTTATTTTTAATGTAATTAAAATATTTTTGTAAAAGCATAAAATAATGTCAATTTGTTGTAACATCAAATTGTTTAGCCCATAACATGGTAATAAGGAGGATAAATGAAAGAAAAAAAAAGTTTGATAATTCTATGAATAATTTGATTTCATATTCTCAATCCTTTTTTTTTTTTATATATATATATTCCTGATTATCTTTGAGCTAAGGTAAATAGATATGTCAATCAAATGATAAGTTATCAAGTGATGATTGATAACTAGTCATCAACTGATAACTTAAAAATGGACTCATTTATATGTTATTTTAATTCAAATTTAGTAAAAAGTTCAACAAAAAAATTCATTATTTTTATTATTGAAATTTAAGTTCGCATCGCTGACTTAATGCCCCTGTCTGTCGGCCATTTTGATTTCGTGGACGGAATGGTATTCCTATGGAATTTCGACTGCCATTCTTAAATCTTTATTATTTGATCTATTTGAATGCAATAAAGTGCATCTTAAAGAACAAAAAATAACAAAGGCTTCTGCGGAATTACTCTTTTTCTTTGATTTTTAAAGATCGGAAAACTCACAAACGAAACATTAAAAAATAGGGGTAAAAATATTTTTAAAAATCGGAGGAAAAAAGAATTCTTCAGAAGCCTTCATTACTTTTTTTTTTATCTTTCAAATGCACTTTATTACATTCAAATAGATCAAATAGTAGAAATTCCGGTACTTGTCTAGATGGTAGGCCGCCTGCAGATGAAACAGAGAGCTAGACTTCTAAATTTTTCTGGAATACAGTATCTCCGCGTTGGTCCCTTCTGCATGTATATTTGTTGGATTATTTGCTTTTTTACGTAATATTTCCAAGATATCATCCATTGTTTTATGTGGCTGGGTTTTCAGGACGTCTCGCAGTTTTCCAAATTTTCCTCCGAGACCTCTAACTGTATAATATGCTAGTTCACGCGAAGAAATTTATAATCCAAGAGAAGGGCATTTAGTAGCGATTCCTCTCGATATGGCAATATTTGAAGCAGATTCTGACTGAAGATATCAGTACTCTTCACCTGCAGATTTTTCAGTCGGTTTCCAGCATCTATTTTTCTATCATCGGCCTTTCCCTAACATGTACATTTTATTTTCTCCCATACATTTTTTGCATTTTTTTCCTCTGCGAATTAGAACGTTTGATCGTCGGATAGTGATAATTTGATGTGTGCTACTGCATCGGAATTTTTCTGGATTCCTTTTCTCTTAGTCCTTTCGCTTTTTTTCACCCGAATATAACTGAATCCTATCTTTTCAGCTTAATTCAGCTTTAATTTTTAAAGACCATATAAAATAACTGGTTCCAGTTAGCTGGGGAACGTTTAATTTATTCATTTCGTTCCTCTAGTTTTTGTGCTGAGTTCACACTTCTTTTAAAATCACTCCAACCACGCTCTGCTACCATTTGTTGTTTAATGAACTCATCCACTTTTATCCTTTCTCACAGCATTTGAGGCAAGTGCAACGCGAGTCTCCCCTATTTGCTGTGGTACTTTACGAAACAGTTAGCTGTGATAAGTCTAACAACCATATCGCGATGTATGACATTGCATTTTGTACATATTCCCGTTACGTAAATTTTTGACTATTAGAAAAAAACGAAAAGAAAGAAAATTAGGCAATATATACTAGAACAGGATTTTCGAATGTTCTGTTTATCATTTTTAACTTCAGGTAGTTAAAATGGAATAAAATTTTAATTCCCCCCCAAAAAAAAGAGATGTTCCCCATCGCACCCTCCTCCTCAATCGCCTTCATTGATCACTCCCATCCATGCAGTTGATGCAGCACATTTTAAAAGTTCGAAATACCATTGTTGACAAAAACTAACTTTTTTGGACTTTTGAGTATAATTCAATTTCAGAACAAAACTTTACTAAATTGCTTTCTCTAGAGTTCCTCACCATCCCAACGTGAAGACTTTTAAGCCTCAAAAGATATAACGTACCTTAGATTCGCTGCACTGTGGCCTTTTAGTAGAACATGGAATACAGCCTTCGCCTTGAGGAAAACAATACAGGCTGTGAACTTACCACCATGACCACTTGGTCCTCACGAGGTACAGTAAAGGGCAATTAAAAATGAAAGAACGAGAATTCTAATAGTGTTTAGGTTGGATGGTTTTATTAATGTTGCACTAGATGCAACGCGAGGGCTATTGATGACGGACCTTGTAATTTTGAATCTTGGTCAAGTGACGAGCATGGCACCTGAGCAGGCACTTCCTTCTCCTAACTTCCAGACCACGCCAATAGAAGAATTTGAGCCTCACAGATTTAAGATGCATCAGCCCCGGATACATTAGGGATCTTTTGTGGCATCAAGGCTCAAACCCACGACTAGACGAAAGCCACCGGTAAAGAATCCGCGACAATGACCACTAGGCTACTGCGGACACATTGTGTTTAGGAATGTAAAATAGTTGAAAATGCAAATAATTGATGAAAGCCTAAAAAACAAATGACCTATAAATTATTTGTGTGCGTGTCTTAGTGTAGATACTGATGTGTCCTAGTGCCCAAAACCATCAAATGACATAAGAACGTTAAGTAAGGTATTGATGAAAGCTCTTTTACCGCTATTTGGAGTAGAAATTTAGAAAGTAACATACAGTAGTCGTCATTGTCATTTGACTATAATTCATAACTATGAGGGCCGTTCAGTGCAACATATTGTAATTCTAGTCAATCGGACAAATTAAACTTAATCCTCGGCAAACTGATGCAGCTTTTCTAGAGAGCTTTTATTAAAATTGATCAAATTATCCAAAAGCATTTTAAATATTACCGTACAAATAGCAATCGATTAAGATTCATTTACTTAAGTTACGGCATTTTTTATCATTCTTATACACCTACATCTTTTTCTTCCGAAAATAACAGTCTTTTCTTTCTTTTTCTTTTTAACAGTTCCTTTTAATGATGGAACTGAATGTATCATATGAGAATCATCTTTAATTATTCTTATTGATCGAATCCAAATTATTTGTCAAGTACAATTTATTTTTTTTGTATACTGACTGCTCTTTAGGCAGCGTATTTCTGCTCACACAAGGTGCGCTAAAACGTAGTCAAATACTTGTAATTTTGAGCGAAAGTCAAACGACAAGATCGATAGATGAGCTGGTATCCAACTACTTCACATCTAGGCCATACTTACATAAGGAATTTGACCTCTATAGATTAAACGTGCAACAGCTTTTCTACTTGACAGGTCTTCAACTTACGAAGTCTATCGCCAATAATCCTCGTGTTGCTTCTGAGGGAGATTTCAGTAAAAATAAAAACTAACAAATCAAACAAGACGAATCTTTAGTGAAAACAGGATACGAAACGAGCGTCAACTAACGCATCGTTGGCGTTCGAGCAACATGTCATGATCATTCGGCTGTCGCATCTATCTTTTGTAAGTTTACTGGACGTTCATGAATTGTAATAAATGTTACCGGCAATTTATTTCTGCCCTACACAAGGCTCTCTAACCGCAGCCAATACGCTTCGTAATTTGGAACCACTATCAAATTACGAGGTCGGCATCCCACATCCTAGCCATGCCACGTTTGGACCTACAGTTTCCGCAGATTTAATGTGCATCAGCCTCTCAACTCAACGGTTTTTTGAAGGACGAGATCCAAATCCGTGAATTTATATTTATGAGTCCCTTTTCTACCAACCAGTAATTACACCTCCATAGTCTGTCAATTCTTATGAGAACCCCAAATATGGTGGTAAGGTTACGATGTTTGTGGTCAATATCACAGGCCTTAGATCTAACTAGATCAAAGATTTTTAAAAAGGAATAAAAGCTAATCTACGTAAAATAGAATTATACTTTTATGTCTTAGTGCAAATTATATACTCAGGAAATCAGAAACTAGTGGTAACAGTTCGGGGGTCATCAACTGATGTTCTAAATCATGAGGTCCATCCTCAATATCCTTCTGAGTAAATCTTTTTTTTTTTTAACATTAACATCGCATTAGAGTAACTCAACAGGCTTTTGACAACTGACCTCATAATTCAGAAAGTCGGTAATATGACACTTGAGCTCATAAGTGTATTTTTTTTATCTTCTCATTTTGGTTCGAGGATTGTTGGAGTTCGGGGAGCAACTACCCAATTAACATGCTAACTTCCTCTCGGGGAATCAGGTTTCGAATCTGAGATTCAAATCACACATCTATGTGAGATTTCTCCTGCTATGGACTTTAACCATTTGTCTAACTATGCTCTTTGGGTCTCTACAGAGAACATTAATTAAATCAAATCAAAACGAAATTTTAGAATTGAATGCCGCAAGGGATTGATTCGTTTGAATGAAGTAAAAAAATTGTTTTAACGTTAGTAATGCAATAAATCAGAAGATTTTTTTAGAAACAACCAATTTTATGAGTTAGATAAAAATAAAAAGTAAATTAAGGATTTTTCTTTGGAATTTCGGAATGTTTTAGTAGCAGAGGGCTTTGCAAGCTGTAGCATTGTGTTTTAAAAATAATATTTAAAATGGCACATATTAAAAGGAATGTGTGGCTGTTTACTTTCTTAGGAGTGGGAGGTAAGAACAATTAGATTTTGAGTGTTTTATAACTCATGTTAGTGAATATATATTTGAGTACATGCGAGTCTTCAAGATTAAATTTTAAGATAGTCTTTGAATAAAAGTGCTGATTAAGCTGCTTTAGAAAACATTGAATGACTGTGCTTTTGATCGGGGAACTGTTACACGAGAAGGCTGTTGTGGGTAATTTAAGATAAAACTCTATTCTTAATTTGTGTTATTAAATTATCATTAAGTTGGATGCAAAGTTCTCATTAAGAACTCTTAATAAGTTTTGAATCTTTTGCAGAAGCTTGACTCATTGAAATAGAGGAAAATTAAACAATGATGACAATGGCTTAATCAGGAGCATTAAACTTGAACAATAACAGTTCTATATCTTAATTTGGAGAGGTTAATAAACTTGGCTAATTAACATCCCCAAATTTTATTTATCATGGAATGCAATTTTTTGAATTAAAATGAACTTCCAAGAACCCCGTGTCCGAAAATTTTATTACAATTCAAACCTTGTTTCCATAGGGGATCGAGAAAAAACATTGCAGGCTTTTATAATTAATTTGACAATCTGAAACATTTGGCTATTTCACGCTCTTTAATTGTTTATTTTATTTTTAATTTTATTGTACGTTTATTCAAAATAAAACCTCTGTAAAAAAAATTGATGGTTCAAAAATGAAACGAACCATTCATATGATGGAGCGAATTGCAAGAAACTTTGCATTTAAGGGGCTCTTGATGGGTCAAACCCGTGGCCGCGGTAGCCTTGTGGTCATGGTTTCGGACTCGTGGTCGGCGATTTTCATTGAGTCGCGAGTTCAAACCTTGGCCGCTAAGGACCCGCCATGTAGCCGGGGCCGATTCACGTTAAATCTATCGGTATCCAAAGCCTCCCCCCCCCAATAGACGTGGTGTGGAAGTTAGGAGAGGGAATGCTAGCTCGGGTATCGTCCTCGTCACTTGACAGAGGTTTAAAATTACGAGGTCCATCGCCAACACCACTCGTGTTACTTCCAATGTGACGTTATTAAAACCAAGCTAATCAATCGAGATATCCCAGTGACCTTTCTCTATTTTCGACCCACTTTCGCAAATATATTTCCTTTGTTCCATCTAGATCACAGCTTAGAATCTCCCAAAATCTTTTACCATTTGTGTTGAAACATCCATTTACTATTTATTTTCTATTTTTTTTTTTTTTTAGTTATCTTTTTTCACTTTCGTTTTCACTATTGGTTTGCCAACCCTCAAATTTACCGTGTGCGACATTCTGTAGGGAGGAAATGGGTGTTCTGGGGATACTTCTTGCTTTCTCTTTGGTCCCCTGATTCTGTACTACTATATCCTAGGCGAGCTCCAGGTGAGTGTGCATGGCGATCGCTAGTTGATTGTTTATTGCTCTCTCGTTGGACTCCATGATGATTGAAGACAATCGAGGATGAATAAATATATTTATCTCATATGGATCCATATTTTTCGTGTCCGGGTAAAAGTCTTATTTTACCAACCTCTCTTGACTACATTACGGGCATCATTACCCCGAGACACCCTTATGATCTTTTTCTTTCCCATGGGTTTTATTGTCATTGGTAAACACAGGCGACGCTCCCCGGGTTACCCTACGATCCTTCTTTATTTTCGACCCTCCTTGTCAACAATTTTTTCAATTTTTCAAACGTCTAGATTACAGCTTCTTTGTTTGGCCCAACATGGCCACATCTGGCTCTTGCACCATTCACAATGCTATCAATCTCTCTTGATCACATTGCTGCTCGCTCTAGATTTTTAATTCTTTCTCCACCCAGTAATGAAATGTCGCATGATTCACCATTTGCTATATAGTTGGATCCCTAGGGTATTTCTGGGCATCTCTACTTTCAATCCGCCTCGTCCAACAGTTGTTTCCATTTCCTTCAACAGTAGAGCTCTGTTACTTTGTTTGGCGCAGCATATCCATATCTGGCACCACCGCTCACTCACGTAGCACTATCATAATGTAAATCCTCTTATGTTACTGATATAAATAACTATCATTAACCATTTTTTCTCTGCAAGAACTATCAGTTTAAAGGCAAGTACGGGTATCATGATTTCGAGGTATCTTGGTCATATTTTTCTTGCATATGTGGCATATTGAGTAAACACACAATTGATAGATAACTTAACGATCCTTTTCTATTTTCGACCCTCTTCAATTTTTTCCTTCGGTCCAGTTCAGTTACACATGATTTAATGCAGCAAAGTCAGTTGTGGCTCTTGCACCATACATCTTAACTTTCACTCGGCAGTGATTTTGTCGAGCTGCCATGAGAATCGCGGAAGTTATTAAGGGAGTTCAATTTTTGATGACAATCATTTCATTGTTGAATGTAACATGTTTATCACTGCTATTTATGTTTATTTTTCCTTTTGTCTGATCTAAATAACTTTTTTCTTTCCTTAGCCTGTTATCTTTTATTCAGCAAAGAATTGCAAACTTCAGCCTTAGACATACTGCAAAAGTTAAAGGTCAAAGCTGTATCTGAGGAAGACTACATTCAAGAAAACCCTGTTTTTCAAAGAAAGTTGTTTTCCTACAAGGACGATGTATTGAAATTTTCACCCTCGTCGGGATCTTCAACGGATCGTAGTGAAGAAATTTCTAGAAGTCTCCTCAAAGAAAAAGGCGTGAGGAATTTAAAGAGGTCTAAAAGAGAAACTCGTCGGAGAAAAAAATTTGCTTGGGAACTCTTTGTAAATGCATCCAAACACGGAGATGCGTTTTTAGTTCCAAAAAGCCCGGATGTCAAGGAAAGCTTCCCGTCTAACCCAGAATATTTGGATATGGAAGTTCATTTGAAAGGGGCTGGACCCGACGGCTCGTATAAAAAGCTTCATGAAGCTTGGGAATCCTTGGGGTCAGTAATGGATAAATTATATGGAGAGGATTTGGATGAATTAAATAAAAAGCACAGTGTTTCTGTGATTATAAATACTGAGCCTACTGATTCTGGCGCAAAGGAATCTTTAGAAGTAATCAAAAATGAACAAACTGATTCTAATAACTCTACTTCTTTCAAAGTAACTGATAAAAAACTGGATGAGATGAACATATTAAACAAATCCTTGGAAGAAACTGAGAAATCGAGGGAACCGAAGTTATTTTTCGGACTTCTTAATTTTGGAGGAAACGACGAAAACCCTTCTTTAGGAGAAGGTAGTGGCATGGTTTTTGAGGATACGGATATTAAAAATGGCAGCAAAACCACAGAGAATGAAAATGTAATTTCATTAGAAAATCTGGATTCGACAAATGTTCCTTCATTCACGGGCTCTCCATCGGAAATATTAGAACTTGAATCGAATCGATCTGAAATTTTAGAATTGAAACTGAATGAATCTGCCGTAGTCTCGGTGAGGGAACCGAAGTTATTTTTCGGACTTCTAAATTTTGGAGGAAATGATGAAAATCCTTCTTTAGAAGAAGGTAGTGGCATGGTTTTTGAGGATACAGACATTAAAAATGGCAGCAAAGCCACAGAAAATGCAAGTGTTATTTCATTAGAAAATCTGGATTCCACAAAAGTTCCTTCGTTCACGGGTTCTCCATCAGAAATATTTGAATTTGAATCTAATGGATCTGAAATTTTAAAATTGAAACTGAACGAATCTACTGAAGTTTCGGTTGGTGAACTTTCCAAAGATGGAGATTCTGATATATCCACGAAAATTGTGAAAGTCGCAGATACAAGTTCGATTAAATTTGATATTCCTTCCGGCGTGACATCAACAGTCGCACCTGAATCTTCGCTTTCTTCTGATCAACTGAAAGACTTTTGCATTAACTTGTTAAGTAAGGTACAAAAATCTCCCAACTCTAAGGATGAATTGTCAAACTTTACTGGGAGTAGTAACTCAATCACGACCGAAGTCGTTAGATCTCCTGTTGTTCAAACTGTTCGCCCTGAAGTATCGACTGAAATGACCACCAAGTCAAGTAATCAAGAATTGGGATTCATTGCCAGCTTATTACACAGGCTTACCGGTGGCAGATTTAGACAAATTTCTGTGGATGAAACTGTGAAATTGGATTCGGTTACAAATCCGAATATTCCTTCGAATAATGTAATCAACACGCAAGATAGTTTGGCCAGTGAAGAATCAACAATTTCAACTGAATCTAATATTAAAGCTCAGAACCTGATAACCGTACAAGATGAAGATCTATTAACCATTGCCAACTGTAAAAACTTTTTCCAAAGAATGCAAAGAGATGCAGTTTTTTCGAAGCCAAATCTTTTGGACATCTTGAATAATCCTATGCTCTTGAGTAACGATCCATCTGAATTTAATATTACTGAGATACGAGACGAAACGGAAGAACTAGGAAAAAAGAAAGTGGGCTCCGATCCAACCGAACCTATTACTATGGTTGATAATTTGTTTCCTATGTTTACAAATACATTCGAAGATATCGATCCACCAAAAACTGAAAATACCGAAGGTAAAATTTCGGAGAAACTGCCTATTATAACAGAATCATCAACAGAAATGAAAGACAAAATTTTTGAAGATGCAATTGAACAAAACGTTACGACGTTGGTTAATGATGTAGGCTCGTTTGCTATCAAAGATAATTCTTGGAATGGTATATTTAATGAATCAAATAAACAAAATTTAATGGAAGAAAATAAAAATATGAGTGTGGAGTCTCAGACTACTGAAATGAAACACAAAGTTTTTGAAGGAGTGATTCAAGAAAAATTAACAACGTTTGGTAGTAATATAAATTCATTTGATATCCAGGAGAATTCTTGGAATGGAACACTTAAATTAAATGCGCAAAATCTAATGGCAGAAAAAAAGAATCTGACCATTCCAATATCCGAAAATTTATTTCCTCATGAGTTAACGACAGCAACAAATGATAGGTTAACGGAGATTGTACTGGGAAACGAAAATGGTATTATAACAGACAAGTCTTTAGAATCTTCAACAGAAACGGGCAGAATTTTCGGAGACTTGCTGAATTTTGGTAGTGGTGAAAGAGAGATTAAAGATTTAGATTCTTCAATACATGATACGAAGGTTGTACTGGGCGACGATAGATCAACGGAAGTTATAATGGGACAAGAAAATGATGCCTTAACAGACAAGTTTTTAGAATCTTCAACAGAAGCAGGCAGAATTTTTGGGGACTTGCTGAATTTCGGTAGTGGTGAAAGAGAAATCAAAGATCTAGATTCCTCAACTATACACGAGACGGAGGTTGTACTGGGAGATGATGGGTCGACGGAGGTTGTACTGGGAGATGATGGGTTAACAAATATGTCTATAGAATCTTCGACAGAAACGGGCAGAATTTTTGGAGACTTGCTGAATTTCGGTAGTGGTGAAAGAGAAATGAAAGATTTAGATTTTTCGACAATACATGATAACTTTGAAAGAAACGGAAGTTTTTTGGATTCTCTTGATATTGGAAGTGGAGAAAGACTAGATGAACTATCGGTAGATGATCAAGAAACGACGACTTCGTTTTCAACAGATGAAACTAAACCTTTCGGACATATACTTGGATTTGAAAGTAATAATCAAGAAAGGGAAACGAGGGAATCTACAACTGCTGATTTTAGTCCTAAAAATCAATTTATGAATCAATTTATGAATCGCGTTCATGAAATAAGTGCACTTATACAAACTACTTGGAAACCACAGAGCGACGAGCTTAGCCATGTCAAAAGTCAAACTGAAAATCAGTTCATAGATATAAAAGAATTTGAAATAAAATCTGAACAGAAAACGGCAGCCTCCCTTGAAGATATTTTAGGCGATAGGAATGATCCCAGATCCCTTGATGTTTTGAATATCTTTGGAAGCGGAGATGGCAGAGTGTTGTCCGAAACATCGACTATTCCAGATTGCAAAAATTGCTCTTCCGATTCGGAAGAACCGCTCTCTTTTGATGACAGTGAACATAAAAGTAACCATTCCCAAACTAATCTAGAAACTCCATTGACTTTCCTACCATTACTTGATAAAACTGAATCTAGTACCTCAATAGCTGATGAAACTAGTTCTAACAAAGAAGCTAGTTCGAGTTCAGAATCTCGTCAGAATATACCCGAATTTTCTTCAGATTCTTCAGAAGTGCAATCTTCATCAGAAACTGAATCTGTTTTACAAAACGAAGACCCTATTAGGAATGTTACATTTGAATCTCTAGAGCACGTTGAGGAGGATTGTGACGAAAACCAAGATGCAACAGAACCTTTTTCTCTAAGGCCACATACCGAGGTTACAACTATATGGAAAGACGAGTCTCGTATATTTTTCGATGGAAGTGGAGCTGGCAATTTATTTGGGACTGATAATAGTACAATCAACTTGATTCAAGAAACTGAATCTAGACCCAGGCCTCCTCCTCAATCCCGGAGAAGGGCTCGACTTGATGATTCATCCGAAATGCCAGGGCCTCAAAATGTTCGCGATCATATTCCTGAAGATAAGCAACCGACCACTCTTATTAGATCTGAGAACACTTCCAGCAGTCTTAATGCAACCCAATCAGATTTAAATGATCAATCCAACAACGTATCCTCAGAAGATAACATCGGTAAAATTGATATCAGCACAAAATTAGTGTCAACTGACTCTAAACCGGATGAATTCGACGGTTTATTGGTGGAAATGTTTGACAAGAATGTGCCAAATATAGATATTGATGAGATAAATCTTGATGGAGTTGTTGTGGCAACTATCAAAACATCAAGCACCAGTTCTTTTGACCGTCCGAGGGTAACAGCAACCGAATCCTCCCGAAGATTCTGCAGCAGTGCCAGCGAGTGCGAAATATTGCTAAACGAAAGGTGCATTTCAGTGAAAGGTCGAGGCATTTGCGATTGTGGAAGGTCTTTCGTGCGACACCCTAAATCTAAGAAATGTGAAGGTAAGAGTTTTGGAAGTCAAAATTAAAATTTTTTTAATTTAATACCCTAGCTTTCCATAATATTTGCATTCTTCGAAGAATTTAAGATTTTATTGAATACAATAAATTTTAAACTTTTTAAAAGGAAAATAGAAGAGAAGGGAAGATAGCATAGATTCATTCTGAAAATATTTTTGTCTTGTTATTGCATTGAAATAAACACTAACTATAATCTTACTCGTATATTTGAATAATGATGTAATAGTTTGGTTACTATAGGTAAAAAAGGTACAGTAAAAATATTAACACATTCTGCATAGACCTATATATTCCATTGTATAGGTGTAGACACAATGTTTTAATTTTAGCAATTTTTTAAAATCTTTATCTCAGCACAATTAATGCGTTTTTTTAAAAAAAAATCTTGGGGGATAATTTAAGCAAATGTTTGGTGCAGTGAAACCCGATTTGGTTCTTGCACCTTAAATTACTTATTCACTCTCTCTCTAAAATAATAAAGTTAAAATGCAGTATTAATCTTGGAGTATTTTTTGTATTATCTGGAAAGTTAAGATCCTATTCTCTGACGTTATATAGACAGCAACTTAACCTTCGTCTGAGAATACTTGAAATTTTGAGTGAGAATAATTAATTGACGCTACTTTAAATTTCCATTATATTTCAAAACTCTAATAAATTATATATAAAAAAATTAAAATGTTAATTTCGAAAGAGGTAATAAAGTTCCACTTTAGAACTTTTTCATCCCAGTACGAAAACTATTCTTTTTAACTTGAAATAATAAGGATGTATTTCTTTAAAGCGCCTGTTGTCTTAAAAACTTCCCTGAAACTTCCCGGAGAAGAATTTCATCAAGATTTAAAAGACAAATCTTCGGATCTCTTTCAGAAGAAAAGACACGATTCAGTTGAAACGGTAAGATTCAAAAGTTTCTAACTTTTCTAACAACTGGGGTGCGATACTTGTGTAGAATTGTGCAGAAATCGGGGTTAAAATTTTGGATTTGATCACAGCATAGACAATGTAGAAATGTAACCTCTTAAAGAAGTGGACTATTAAGAAGCATTGTTATTAAACATTAATATGGCCACGACATAAAACTGATTATAACCGTATTTATATAGTTTGAAAGTCTAATCGGAAGTTAATTTAAATAAAGTGCTCACAATTTAAATCAAAGGACATTTTTCATTGTCTTTTGAGCGCTGCTTTCAAATGACCAACGTATCAAAGTAATATTTGGCAATCCCAAGCAGTTGGGTGGCCGCGGTAGCTTGATGGCCATAGCCGCGAGCCAATGTTTCAGTAGAGGTGCGAGTTTGACTCCTATGCCCCTAAGGACCCGTCGTGTAGGGCTGATGCACGATAAATCTGGTCGAGGTCTCACGCTCTCCCACTGGCGTAGTATGGAAGTTTGGAGAGGGGGCTGCCAGCTCGGGTGTCGTCTTTGTCATTTGCCCGAGGCTCAAAATTACGAGGTCCGTTGCCAGTAGTCCATGAGTTGCTTCTGTTGCGAAATTAATAAAACCAAACCAGTATGGTTCGGGAATCATGACCCATTGATCTTTTTCCATTCGTCCCTCTATCTCACCAACTAATGTTTACTTTCTTAAGTCTAATCTATTGTTTCAATAAATGAATGATGCAACTTAACCAGTTTTGACTTACACCACAAGTTCCCAACTGTCGCTTCCATTTAACCCGTAGTGCACAATGTGCGGAGCGGGGGGGGGTTGGTCTCTCGAAATATGCCGCTTCCATCATTGACCGAGCGCCTTCCTATTCAAAACCTGTGGTGCACAATGCATCAGTCGCATGGTTTGTCGCACCATGTTTGGAGCAGTACACCAGTGTGATGACCGGATGTGGAAAAATAGTCCCACTATAGCTCATGTATATGGTAAGATGCAACTAAAATGGGTACCCAGCGTCTAGGTATAGTCGGCCCTCCTGCCCCTAGTTATATCAGGGTACTGTTCCTTCAGGTTGGGGAACTCGGGTGTTTACCTTTAAGTAGGTATGAGAATCACGACCCCGTGGCACCTAGTGATTTCCCCCCTCCTTTCTTAGAGGGTTTACTGACTTTGGAAAAAAATAGACGATACGCCTTCGGGAATACTCTAGCACTCGTCTACTTTTGACCTACCTTGTCAACGATTTTTTTCCTTTTCCCATTTTTTCAAACATCTAAAATCAGTTACACTTTGGAAGGCGCAGCATAGCCATATCTTGCTCTTGCTCTTGCGCCATTAAAATACTATCGCTCAAGTTTGGTGCAGCATAGCCACTATTGGCTTATGCACTATTGAACATGATTATCACTCACTCTAACAATGCGGCCGCGGTAAGCTTAATCATCGTCGAAGTTTCGCGGGCGGCGGTTTTCGTCGAATCTTTATGCTACTAAAGACCTACCGTGTAGCCGGGGCTGATGTACGTTAAATCTGTCGGAACCTAACGTCCTCCCGTTGGCGTGGTGTAGAAATTTTGAGAGGGAGCCAGTTCAGATGACGTCTTCGTTACTTCACCAAGGCTCAAAATTACCATGTCCATCGCCAATAGCCCTCGTTTTACTTCTAGTGCGACGTTAATAAAATTAATCGACAATCACTAACTTTTTTGGCTGAGACCATACAATTCCAGCTGAAGATGTGTTTCGAGAGTTTTCATCTTCACTAGAATCTGAAGGAATTTTTTTTATTCTTGGTTATCTTTTTGTAAAGCATTGGATATGTATATTCCTAGACAGAAGATCACCAACATACTTTATCTGCATTAGATATAAAACAAATCTTGAATGGGAAAAAAATGTTACATAGATCACTATATTCCTAAAAATCCCGAATTCATTCAGGTGTCTAAAGCTTCAGCAAATCAAAGTGATTGATTTTGGTATATTTAGGCATCTTATGTTCATATCTCGGAAAGGGAGAAATTCATAAATATAACACTTTGTTCATTTCATTAAGTCAAGCAAAAATAAAACTAGATTATTATAAGATGTAAAAACTAGTCGCTCTTATTTAGTCGGTGAAACTAGTGTTAATATGCGGTGAAAGCGGCTTACACTGAAAGTTTATTTGAAAGAACGCTTGCGAGAACTAAACTTAGGCTAAATTCACACGGGCACAAAGTTTTGCAATAATTCTATAGTTACGTGTGGCTGGCTGGGGACAAAATCAACCACACGCCAAACATTCATTAGTGGTCTTTTTAATTCTACATTCTATTTTTTGTACTCTGAGCCACATGTACTCTGAACACAATATCCAAGCTGGTACACGTTATCTTGCTCGTCTTGTGCATTTTCCGCCTAGTCTAAATTTGCTTGTTGGCCGAGTTGCAAGTCGCATTTTAGTGGGTAAGGTTGACATACTTCAATCGTTTTGAGTTGACTATTTTTCCATGCAACCGCCCTCACGCTAACCAGTTTTGAAATTGCCGTGTGGTTTTGCTGTGGCCCGTGTAGGTGGCCGCGATAGCCTAGTGGTCATGGCTTTGAATTCGTGGCCGGTGGTTTTCGTTCAATTGTGGGCTCGAGCCTTGGCCACTAAAGACCCGCCGAATAGCCGGGGCTGATGCACGTTAAATCTGTAGGGGTCCAAAGCCCTCCCGTATGCATGGTGTTTTGGTATTTAGGGGAGGGGGTGCCAGCTCGGGTGTCGTCCTTGTCACTTGAACATGGTTCAAAATTAAGAGGTCCGTCGCCAATAGCCCTCGTGTTGCTTCTAGTGCGACGTCAATAAAAGAACTAAACGTGGTCCGTGTAGGTTTAGCTTTACTCCTTTTTTTTTTCCTTTCCAGATAATGGTATTTCTCGGCGAAGATCTCCGGAGTACAGTTGCCGACGTAGATGTTGTTGGTTTCGAGCAAGGCAGTTTAATCATCAGCTGGGAACTGACGCTTGTGCCAGAAGGAAACGCGAGCGTCTCCGAACTCATTAGACAGGTGGACTCTAATCTCGAAGTGGCTTTTAAGGACGAAGAACTGCTCAAGAAAGTTCCACTCAACGCTGAAAATGCTCTGATGCTCTCGGAGTCTAGTGGTAAACCTGCATAATCCACCTATTTGCAAATATCTAGTGAGGGGGGGAAGTTGAACTCGTGTTGCATGATTCAATCTAAATCTTCGTTTACCCAAAATTTTCAACATTCAAAATAAAATAGATGACTTAACTCGTATCTTAAATACATGGAATAGGAACCGCTATTCTTAAAAAGTACAAATGACTCTTAAATGGTTCATAGAACTTCAGTTTCATTAATACGATTGGAACTTGTTCACTTTAACGAAGTATACGTGATGTTAATAGCCGATTGACTGGAACATGGGAATAAAATAGATTTGATAGTTTTGTAGTTTATTTGGTTATATATGAAAACGTGAGTCGTGAAAGATGATTAATATAATTGTAAATCTACCGGTAATGTCGTTAATGATCTTCGTGTTGCTTCCAAGTGCAACGTTAATACAATCTCTACCCAGACCTATTACTATAAACAAATGTTTTGAAGTTTCGATTTGGCTATTGTGCCATACACCCTCACTGTCGTTCTCGTGATCCCCTCCCCTCCTACCCACCCTTCAAGGGCATATTCTAATATTCATAGAGATGGCTGTCTGGAAGGCATTTACTTCAGTGGTTAACTGTTTTTTGGGCAATATCGAATCCGAAAACTAGAAATAATTAGTAATCCGATTCCTACATTTACGAGATGCTAGGATGTCGGATGTTACTGATAATACACTATATGGCTTCCCATTTGGACCTCCTCCGAAAAGCTGGAAGCGACTAACAAGGATTCAATCAAAATATTCAACCAATGGAATAAGGATACCAATCCATTGGTTCCAATATGATGAATGTATTTCTTTCTTCTGAGGGGATAAAACTCCGTTTAAAAGAAGGTAAAAGTGCTGCAGGAATGCCTTCAAAAGTTCCTTGTCCTTTCATAGGTCAAATAAAGTTTTGTTAGAATTTTCATTATTCAATCAAACGTTAACAACTTTGTCAACTTCTAAAGGTGCAAGATTATAAATTGCATATACTTATTGCTTGTATTTCTAATTTCATAAGAATATTTGTTCAATGTCATTACTTTTTACCATCCAATTTTGAATGTTGCTTAAATCTCGCTGCATTTCATTATAAATTTTACGTTAAAGCATTTCATTTTTTATTACTTTTTCAGAAGCTGATATTGCCAACTTATTATTTTCCCGCGAGAGTAGTGGGTGTTACGCATTTTAAATAGTCATTTTTTGTATTCAGCATAATCTAATTAGGAACGGTGAAAATATCCCTTGTACTAGAAAAAGTTAAAATTTGTTGCTAATATTATTCGATATTCTCTTTCAATGCTGTTTCCTTTAAATGATTTCGGAGTTATTTGTATTTAAATAATCAGTTAAGAAGTTTTTTATCCAGTCAACTTTGATTGTATATTCAAATTTAATACACGAGCTCGACATTCGGAAATAATCTTTATCAAAATGTTTAAAATCGTCAAATAAGAGCATAGTGGTCAGGATAACATTAAGAACTGTGGGAAAATTGAATTGTTTTTGATTAATTCATTTCGTTTCATGAAGATCTTACTTTTTAGTATTTTAAAGGTTCCTAGCTATCAATTTTGAATTTAAAACTGTCTTGAGAATCGAATTCATCTAATTGGCTAATGACTGAAATTCGATCTTGTTTTTCTTCTCTTAACTGGTTGCCCTTGGATTTCCCTCAGATGTAAATCAATGCGAAAAGAAGGAACTTAACTACTGCAGTATTGGAGCAGACTGTCTTCCGGATGAAGTCCGAGGATTCAGGTGCCGTTGTAAAGAGGGATATCTTGATAATTCCAAAAATCCTCTGTACCCGGGTGAAATATGCATAGGTAAAAACGGTTTTCGCATTCTTTTAACTTGTTTGATACACGTGGAAAATTCTTTTTGTGTTGGTAACATGTTCAATGATTCGTTGGAGCATTCTAAAAGAATTATCAGATTTGAACTTTTTTGCATTTTATCTCGATAAGATTTTTAAGTTCTCTTTTCATGCAAGCGATGCTAATGTTATCCATTTTCTTGTTTTGAAACTCTATTCTACCTGTAAATGTATTGTAGAATCTGTTATTTAAAATATACAATATTTAAATATACGAACAAGAAAAAATGCGTTGTGCAATGTGATGCGTTATCGGGCAATATTTTAATAAGTGGCTTTCATTAGCATCGGGTGCAAAAATGAAGCAAGAGATTCCTTTTAATTTTATTGTTAAAGTATAATATAAATTCTAAGTATAAAATTGGAAGAAATATTACAAATTATTACATAGTTATGAAAAGCAAGTTGTTGCATGCTTCAAAATTTTTAGGTAATTTGGATTCATCGTATCATATATCGAAAATTCAAAACATTTATACGCTCTCAGGGACACTTGCCTTCTTCTGGTAAGTCGAGGTATTACTGGTCTGAGGCACTCCAGTTATCTTTTAATTTCCTACGGGGCTTACTATCTGTGGTAAACAATCATTAGTATTTTCATGTCTAACGTTTAACTACGGATACATTGTTTGGAGCAGTATAGAGCCAGATTTAATTCTTTCTCTAATAAAACTTTCACATTTATGTACTTGTTACAGCATTTAAAGATGGTTATTCTAAATGTTTTTTCAGAGATCGTTCGCTTAAAATCTTAAACTAGATACATTTTCGGATAGTCTAATTTTGCATTAGGTGTTACGGTAAATGGGGTAGGATAAAGGATTAAGTGTGTAGTTATCAAATCGGTTTTATATTGAATCATGCGAAACGGGTATCAACGTTCCCACGTTTTAATGAGGAATTTGTTGTAAGTGAAGCTTGCATACTGTCAACAAAAAAAAAATTGGACGTCAAGATAAGATTTCGTCCTTCAATATTCTTTAAACAATTTGCGCCATTAAAATAAAAAAATGAAATGAAGGTAATTTCTTCAGATAAGAATAGTTTTAATATCTATAAATTTTACATTAAACTTTAAAATTTAAAATGGTGTGATTTTCACCATTCAAGTAAAACTTGGAAATTTTCCTTTTTTACAGCCATCACTAAATTTTTATTATTGGTGATTTCTGGTACGAGTCTAAGTCTAAGCAATGAAAATAAAATTGGGTGTGAGAGTTTCTTTTTGGATCAATTTTCATTTTCGAAAGTGAAAGAAAAAATAAACTTCTATAAACATGAAAATCTTAGTTATGAAACCATAGAAATAAGAGGGAAAGTATAAAAGGTATGGCAGATTTGAAAAAGCTTTTCAAAGGTGTTCATTACATAATAAATGCGTACAAAATATAAATTTTGGAGAGACTCAATGGAAGGGTTAAGCTCTAAAAGATTTACTAGGCTTGAACTAAAAGGATAAGATTATTTATCTACGATGAAGAGAAGTCTCTGCAGATGTACATTTAGCAAGATATTCGAAGCATGAATCTATTACAAGAGTTTTTACAAAGACAAAGCGGAGACTACGGAACATACATATACCTCAAGAAACCTTCTCTATTTTCGACCCTCCTTGTCTCGATCATTTAACTCCTCTTTTTCAAACGTCTTAGACTAGATATGTTTTGTTTGGCGCATTATGGTCACATATAGCTCTTAAGCCATCAAACACTACCATCACTCGCTTGCATCTGAATGTTTGCTTGCTTGAAAGTTGTATCTCAATGTTCTTTCAATTTACAAGTTTTGTAAAAATTTAAAACTGTTTGAATCGTCTTAGAATTTCTCAGCCTTGAATTCTACTGTAATTTAAAAGCAAGTCTTGTTATATAACTAGGCAATGACATCTGCTATGGTTGCTGTCCAGCTTTTTCCCCATTCGGGTTCACTGTAGGTGTAAAATTTTAATCGTCATGCTTTGTATAAAGCCTGAAACCTATTCGCGCTACGGATGTATTTTTCGTTTTTCAATGATTATGAAATTTCATTATTTTGCAGTAGTATCAAAACTATTTCATATTTAACGACTGATTCTAACTCGTAAGAATCATTTCTTTTGTATAATTGATATAAAAAGTTAATTTCTCTTGGTCTTCGAATTCTCTTTCAGAAGTTTGTCCATCAAATTTTTGCGGTGAAAATGGATTTTGCGAATTAAAACAAAATGGCAGCAGACAATGCTTGTAAGATCTTTAGAGTTTTCATATTATCGTTATCAAAAGTTAATACATCTAGTTTCTAAGCTCATTATATTTTCGCAGGTGTAATGGTTGGTACTTTGGAAGTCGATGTGAAATATCGGGCATAGGTAAGTAACATCTTTTTTACTGGAATAAATGTTAGTAAGGTAATTCTATTTAGATTTCTAAACAAAATTAGGTTAAAAATATAAAATTACTTGTATATCGCTTACCGTTTAAAGTCTGTTTTCCAACTATCATAATAAGGTAATGCATTTCTATGAAATATAAAGATAATTGAACAAGAGTTAATTTGAATGTTTTAAAAATAGGAGTGATCTCTTGTGGAATAAGCGAAATTCCATTTTCATATCAAATGATAAAAGTCCAACTATTTTAAATGACTTCTAAATTTCTGAATGTATTATTTATGTATTTGATCGTTTCATTCATGATTTGTCGATACTGGATAAATACTAAAGTGTAGAGAGAAAAATTGGATTTCAATTTCTGCGTTTGTTACCACCAAATGGTTTTCGTTAGTTTTATTGAAAATATTTTGCCACGTTTGTATAAGAAGGAATCCTAATTATAAAAGAAAGTTAACGATTTTAAATTTTTGTCAGATTGTGAATTCGTAAACTGTTTCGATGATTGTGTGCATTATCGGAAAATTTAAGGATTGGAAGTCAAACTACGAGGGATGTTCCGGAAGGTTCGTAATTTTTTGAAGCAACATATGTCACACCAGATAAAACAACCGCCATAAGAATCTGCACGTATTGCTGGCTTAACGACGGAAGTAGCGTTAGTGGAGGAGGACTGACTTATTCTCAGAGTGGTGAAGAAAAGAGGAGCAGAAAACCAGCATGCCCGAGATGTGACTGATTGGAAATGGAAGTGTTATCCGGAATGAATGGAGGCACAGTTACCGGCTCGACGCTTCCTGCAGTGCCTACACTGCCGAAGCAGTCGCCATTTACTGTGCCCTCAGATTAGTCGAGAAATCTAGTTCCCGGAAGTTCGTCACTTATACTGACTGCAGGAACGTCTTGGAAACATTGGTCAATCTGGACGATCGCAGTCATCCTGTAGTGGTCGACATTGCAGACATCATTTGCCAGCTATATAGCAAGGGCTATGTTATAAAATTCTGCTGGATACCTAGTCATGTAGGTATTTTAGACAATGAACAAGCGGACTCTGCTGCACGTTCGGCAACGAATCCTCTGCAGCTTGCAGTCCCTTTTGAGGACATTCGACGTTATATTTTAATGCTCATTCATCAGACATGGCAGAAATCGTGGAGTCGCCAGACTAATAATAAATTACACTCGGTGAAGCCAAACATTGGAGAAGGGCCTGTATTTTAAATGCGAAGAGCCGATGTCAGATTGACTGTCTTTCGCATTGGACATTCTCGATTTACTCACAAACATCTTTTGTTTCGAGAAGATGCTCCCGAGTGTCCTTCCTGTCATGTTCCTTACTCTATTCATCATATTTTAATTGACTGTCCGGTGTTTGATCATCACAGCCGGACTTTTTTTTTTTCATTCATCTGTTTTAAATCTTTCTGACTTGGTGTGGGAAACCCCCCACCATAATTTATTTGCTTTTTACGACATATTGGCCTTTTACACCAAATTTAATTTTTAACATTTTCTTATTTTTCACTGTGTGATTCATATTTTAAAATTGTTCTTTTTAATGATTGATTTTAACGAGTGTTTGGCGCAGCATAGCCTACTGTGGCTCTTGCGCCATTAAAATCCAGTCACTCACTACTCACACCCGGAATGAATGGACCCTTGGAACTAGTTTCAGTCATCCATGAACGCCAACAGACCGTGTATGGTGAACAGGTCATATCTCGTCAAATGGTTAGAAGCCGATGTTGCGTGTTCAGTAAAAGAAGGCAGAGTGTGGAGGATGAAGATCGAATTGGGAGTCCCTCCACATCCTCGAATGAAAGCATTGCTAGAGTACAGAACATGGTGTCAGACGTGGCGTCAACACCGAGTATTCGTCGTGCTTAGGGCCATCCAAAACAATGTGGGCCCCGTGTGGTGACCGAGTATAACAGGATAATCCCACTGTAGCTGATGCATGTCGTAAGAGGTGACAAATGGGAACCCAGCGTCTAGGGGTATAGCCGTACACCTTGCCCCTGGGGATTCTGTCAGAGGACCTCAGGGACTTGCCTTCTGGCAAGTAAGGGCATCATGATCCCGAGGCACCCCAGTGATCTTTTTCTTTCCTACGGGATTTACTGTCATTGGTAAACACAGGTGAAGCACCCCCGGATTACCCTAGCAATCTTTCTCTATTTTCGACCTTCCTTGTTGACCAATTTTTGTCTTTCAATTTTTTTCACCTTTTCCCAGTTAAATCTTGTTTGGCGCAGCATAGCCTCGTCTGGATCTTGCGCCAATAACTTTCACATTCACTCACCAAAACAATGATGCCTAGTGGTCATGGTTTCGGTCTCGTGGCCGGTGGTTTTCATTGAGTCGTGGGTTCGAGCCTTGGGCATACCCTAGCGATCCTTCTCTATTTTCGACCCTCCTTCTTGTCAATTACTTTTATCTTTTTTTCAACTTCACGTCTAGACCACAGTTTAATCTTGTTTGGCGCAGCATAGCCATATCTGGCTCTTGTGCCAATAAACTTTACATTCACTCGCTCACTCACTCGAGCCTTGGGCACTAAGGACCCGCTGTGTAGCTGGGCCCTCTATTTATGAATAAAATCGCAAAATCAATTTTCAAAAATTATAAAAATTTCTAGAATTTGATAAAGTTTATTGACGAGAATGGATTTTATTTGTTCCGTTCGATTGGCTGATATCCAGTTTAGAGGAGGGGGGGAATTGCAAAATGAAATTCTAACTGAAATATGGTGGTAGTATCTTTATTTGGAGGCTCTACAACTTGGAATTGAACGAGTCAACTGGCAAGGATTGATGAATAACTTGATGTTCGAAAGCACACTGCGAGATCCTTTGACTGAAAGTATATTGAATTTGGGAATCTGTTTGTGATCGCATCTCAATGACCTTAAACACACAGCAAGAGGTTCTTGAAGGATCTTCTTAACTCCTATTCCACAAGATCAACTGTGTAGTCGGGTTGGTGTACATTAAATCTATCGAGACCCAAAGTCCTCACTTTAGCATGGTGTGAAATTATTCATCACCAATGGCCTTCGTGTTGCTTAGAGAGACGTTAATAAACAATCAATTTATCAATCCTTAACTAGACCTTAACTCAATCCAGAATTTCTGATGTTTGAATGAAGGTTGGAAAAGTTTCATATTTGAATTGCCAAGTACTGTTTCCTGAAATTGGCAAAAAAGCTTGTGATTTGACAAAGATGCTAGAATCCATGCCGATGCAATAGAACTTGCATTGAATATTTCACAAAATATTAAATAACTGTTTCAAAGGACTCTTCATAAAATATTAATGTTCGGAAGGGGTGTCCACCCTCGGGATATCCTAGTGATCCTTTCCTATTTTGGACCCTCTTTGTCAATACTTTTTGACTTTATTCTTTTTTCAATATCTAGATCAGTTTCACCTTGTTTTGGCTCAGTAATTCATATCTGGCTCTTGAGGTATAAAACTTAACCATCACTCACTGGAGAGGCAAGTTCCAAATCTGGTATTTTTCCCGTCATTTTATCAAGATTCAATATTACGAGGTCCATCGCCAATAAGCCTCGTGTTGTTTCAAAGCGAGACGTCAATAAAACAATTAAATCCCCTTAATGATTTAAATTTTGGTCATTTGTAAAAACCACTTTTGCTAAGTGAGCCTATATATTAATGCATTCATGACTTTCGTTTATAGTTGTGATATCATCCTTCGCCGGCGTAAATGTGTTCATCATAATTGTGGTTCTAGTAATTGTATGTTGCTTGAGAAGACGAAGGTAAGCATATTTTCTTATTAATGCACATTAATAGAGTTTACAGGTTTTTCGACACTTATTCAGTATGGGAAGATATATATTAAATTCCATATGTATTGATATTAAGAAATGGAATGAAAGCAGAAGACTCATTCTCAACCAATCCCTCTAGTTTGCCTTCTTTAAGTAACAATACCCTATTGATCCTTTTATATTTTTTGACTGTTCTTGTAAAGTTTTACCTTTTCTCAATTTCTTTTTCGGACAAAAGCATTGTCTGATACAGGATAGCCACATTTTTATTTTTGCGCCAATAAACTCTCATCACTCACTCTTAGTCTCATCACTCAGTCCTCCCACTGACGTGGTGAGGAAGTTTGGAGAGTGAACTGCCACCCCGGCTATCATCCTCATCACTAGACCGTGGCTCAAAATTACGAGGTCCGTCCTCGTGTTGCTTCTAAATGCGACGTTAATAATCTACATTTATGTCTTTAAAAGTGACAAAATTCCAATGATTAAAATAAAGAAGCGTGATTCTTTAAATGAATTGATGCATACACAATATTTGACATTTCATAGGTTTCAGGCGTCCCATTTAAATGTCTTAAATTCGCATTTGCACTCTGTACGAAACGGGGCTCTCTTGACTGTCCTAAATATTCATAACAAACTGCTATTTATTACGATCTTCTTTTAAAATATAGGTAGCAAAGTTCTTTTCAAACTCAAGGGCTTATCTTAAGATAGGTATGAGAATCTTAATCCCCCAAAGCACCCTAGCACTCCTTAAGGGGGTTGCCTAAAGACAATTACGGGCATTATGACCTCCATGTACCTTAGTGATCTTTTTCCCCCTATGGGGTTTAAAGTCTTTGATAAACACGGGTGACTCATCCTCGGGCTGTTTTAGCGATTCTCATTTTTTCCTACTCTCCTCAATGTATCTTACTCCCCCCCCCTTCAAAATCTAGATCTCAGTCGCACTTTGTTTGGCGCAGCATAGCCTCATCTAGCTCTTGCGCCAATTACTCGACAACCTATTCTTAGGGTTAACTCGTATGTTGTCCTTGTCACTTGACCGAGGTTCAAAATTACGAGGATTGTTGCCATTACCCCTCTTGTTGCTCCTCAGTGCGACGTTAATAAAGTATCACAATATCACATTTATTAGTTGAATAGTTTTTTTTGTTTCATGAGTCATTCCATTCGGATCTGATGACTATACCATTGGTAAAATTCTTCATAACTTACATAATTTAGCAACTTTTTCGAAGTTATGATTCTAATAACATAATCCTGACTTGGTATCGTGATAATATATGTTCCATTGGCAATTCATGCAAATTGATTAATTACTTTCTTAAACTGTTAATAAATGGGTTTTCTCAACCAATTTTATTACAGACGTCGCAGATGGTATTATGGGAACAATCAAATCTTGTTCCAGAATCCACAGGAATTTGGTCAGTTTGATCGCATATCTCCGTTACCGAGTGGAGCTGTTGCCCTAGATAACTTGGGACCAACGAAAGCTTCGAAATACATGGCAATCAATACACCGAAGTTCATGAAACCGGACATAAAAATAACTAGTGCTTCTATTGAAGGCAAGTACCATTTCGTTATTTCAGTTTCTCATCTAATCTCGACGCATTGTAACTACGACTAAGGGTCATGGTCGCGAACTCGCGGCTGGCGTCATTTCCGTTGAGTTGTGGGTTCCAGCCCAGGCGACCCGCATTATAGCGGGTTGATGTGGTCGTGGTAGCCTAGTGGTCATGGTTTCGGATTCGTGGCCGGCGGTTTTCGTTCTGTCGCGGGTTCGATTCTTGGCCGTCAAAGACCCGCCATGTGGCCGGGGCTGATGCACGTTAAATCTGTCGGGGCCCGAGTCCTCCTGTTGGAGTAGTGTGGAAGTTGGGAGAGGAGGGTGCCAGCTCGGATGTAGTCTTCGTTACTTGACCGTGTTTCAAAATTACGAGGTCTGCCGCCAATTGCCCTCGTATTGCCTGTAGTGCGACGTTTATAAAAACTAAACTGTAGTTGTTTGTTGCATGTTAAATCTGTCGATGTTTTAAGTCCTCTCGTCGATGTGGTGTTGTAATTTTACGAGAAGTGCCAGTTCAGATGTCGCCCGCATCAATTTACCGAGGTGTTTCATCGCTTTTGGGATGTAGATTTCATTCCAATATACACAGGTCGTTTCAAAATTAACCAGATATTTTCCACTTCCAGTGGGTCGCTACCCCAAAGGAGTCTCCTTGGCTTTTTTTTCGGGGGAGGGGGAGAAAGAGTCGTGGAATCTTAAATCTAAATTAAACTTAAATTTAAACAAATATTTTTAAAATGATTATTTAAAAAAGTGATATAAATTTCAACAGTTAAGCTATTTATAATGTTCCGAGTACTGTACACATGCGCGTGCTCAAGCGTTCTCCTATTGGTTGGTTGCGTTAGAGTAGTGGTTAACATATCGTACTCGCGAGGTGGCGGTTTTTGCTGAGTCCTGGGTTCGATTCTTGACCATTATATCTCTGAATTTCGACAATCTTCAAACTAATTATTGATTATGCAAATGCTTAATTTTTATTTGATTCGTGGCCGCGGTAGCCTAGTGGTCATGGCTTCGGATTCGTGGCCGGTGGTTTTCATTCAGTCGCGGGTTCGATCTTTGGCCGCTGATGACCCGCCGTGTAGCCGGGGCTGATGCACGTTAAATCTGTTTAGGCCCAAAATCCTCCAATTAACGTGGTGTGGAAGTTAGGAGAGAAGGGTTCCAGCTCGGGTGTCGTCCTCATCACTTGACAGATGTACAAAATTACGGAGGTCCGTCGCCAATAGCCCTCGTGTTGCTTCTAGTGAGACGTTAATAAAACTAAACTAAACGCGCCTTCGGGGTATCTTGGCGATCTTTCTCTATTTCGGACCCTCCTTGTCAACCTGTTTTTCTTTTCAATTCGAGATCACATCTTCACACTTTACTAACTTTTCTCTACTTCACTTGCCTTGTTTGGAGCATGGCCACATCTGGCTTTTGCTTCATTACAAATGCTATCGCTCACTCACTCATTCAAACGTGCAGATCAGTTCCACCTTGTTTGGCGCAGCATGGCCGCATTTAGCTCTAGCTCCATTAAATTCAACCATCACTCACTCGGGGTTTACTGTCTTTGGTAAATGCGAGTGACGCGCCCCCGGGATACCCCAGCGACCTTTTTCTATTTTCAAGCCTCCTTGTCGACCAAATTTTTTCAACTTCGATTTTTTTTTTCACGCGTGCAGATCATAGCTTTACCTTGTTTACCTAAGCTTCTCTCTTGTGCCCCTCGTGTTGCTTCTAGTGCGACGTTAGTAAAGAAACTAAACTAAACAATCTCTCTTGTGCCATTAAAAAATACTATCGCTCACTCTTCCTCCATAAACTTTATTTTCGAGTCTTTGAAGTTTTGAAAGTTTAGTGGAGACTCTTATTTTTATATGGCTTGATTTAAAATTAAAGTTTCTGATTGCATTACGTGAAATAACGGGAGCATTTGTATTTTCAGGTTCGAGCTCTAGTTACGATTTCGATTCAACCTTCGATAGAACGCCAAGCGGCGAAGCAAGAACAAGCTCAATTTATACAAATTGTTAACGTTCTCTTTTTCCCTTTTTATTAAGTTTTAAGGTTCATTTTACCCTTTTTAAAATTCACTTGAAAAAGTTTTTACTTAAGGAAACTACCATTTATTTGCTTTTACACATCGATCGGAATTTTCTTTGAAAAAGAGAACGGAATTAATTTTTACATGCATAGTATAACTGTTGTATGGTATTTGTTTTCAGTTGGAATGTTGAATGTTTTAGTGATTTTATCATTTCAATAAAAACTAAACTTTTATTTTTGACTGCTGTTTTTCTGAACAACTAAAGAGAAATCAGAATCGTCAACAATTTTAATGTTAATGTTCGAAATAATACTCTTAATTTGTCTACATCCGCTCGCTCAATGAAGGAAAATTTGTAGCGACTCGTTTCTTTGGCTTGACATTGGATGTTCAACCGAAGTACTAATAACAAAGCCAGTGTAACGGTGAATTAGAATAAGCTCTGAAAATAAAATAAAAATTCATAAGACTTTCATTCTTTTTGCAGCATACAAGAAACTAAAGCTCAGTTGCATTCTGAGCATAAATTACATTAATGAAACTCAACAATTTTAAGAGTAAAATTTGTAAATATTTTTTCACAATGAAACGCTCTTGTACCATATTTCGATGTGCACTTTTAACAAAAATCTAGTCTTGCGAGTGCGCACTATACGTGATTTGAAAAGGAAAAGATGAGCATGAAAAATTGGATTTCTACACGAATCTAAGTGATTATTTAAAAGAAATGACGTATTTCATGAACTTGAGTTTTGATTATCAGATAACACAAGAAGTTCATATAGTCTTCCGTTATCTTTCAGGCACATCTTCGAATTCTGTTTAATCTTAATTGTTACTCTGATCCATAATCTCCATTCCATCTACATTGTTAAGTAAATTTTGAATTATGTTGGATTTAATATCATTACTTGCTTTTAATATCCAATCACGCTAGTGGTCGCAGTAATCTTTTGGTCGTATTCGCGGCCGGTGGTTACTCTAGCGATCCTTCTCTATTTTCGACGCTCCTTCTTGTCAACCACTTTTATCTTTTTTTTTTTCAACTTCACATCTAGACCACAGTTTAATCTTGTTTGGCGCAGCATAGCGATATCTGGCTCTTGCGCCAATAAACTTTACATTCACTCACTCACTCGCGGCTGGTGGTTTTCGTCAAATCGCTGGTTTAGGGCCGCGGTAGCCTAGTGGTCAAGGTCGTGGACTGGCGGCAGGCGGTTTTCGTTCAGTCGCGGGTTCGATCCTTGGCCGCCAAAGACCCGCCGTGTAGCCGGGGCTGATGCACGTTAAATCTGTTCGGGGCCCAAAGTCCTCCCGTTGGCGTGGTGTGAATGTTAGGAGAAGGGGGTGACAGCTCGGGTGTCGTCCTCGTCACTTGACCGTAGTTCAAAATTACGAGGTCCGTCGCCAATAGCCCTCGTGTTGCTTCTAGTGCGACGTTAATAAAAAAAAACTAAACAAATCGCTGGTTTGAGCCTCTATTCCACTAAAGAACCGGCGTGTAGTTGGGGCTGTTGCATGTTAAATCTGATCGAGATCCCGAGTCATCCAATTGGGGCGTTGTGGAGGTTTGGAAAGGGGGATGCCAATCTGTAGGTCGAGGTGCGGGTTTCATGTCCCCGAAGAGCCCTTGTGATCTTTTCTTATGGGGATTACTGTCTTTGGTTAACACGGGTGTCACGCCCCTGAGATACCCAGCGACTCTTCTCCATTTACGATGTGTCTACGGTAGCCAGTTAAGGCATCAGACTCGCGTCCGGGGTTTTTCGTTGATTCGTGAGTTCTAGCATTGATGCCATTAAAGACCCACCTTGTAGCCGGGGCTTGATGCACTTGAAATCTGTCGGGGCCCGAAGTCCTCCTGTTGGCGAGGTGTGGAAATTAGGAGAGGGTGTGCCAGCAGAGGTGTTGTCTTCGTTGCTTGACCGATGTTCAAAATTACGAGGTCCGTCGCCAAAAGCCCCTGTGTTGCTTCTAGTGCGACATTTTAATAAGACTAAACTCTCATTTAAAATTGTATATTGGCTATATGTAATTTTAAAAAAATATGTAACAGTATAATAGAATTAAATTCAAACTACTAGCATACCTTCAATTGTTGCTTTCTTCTCCGCCATTTTCATATACTTGTGGGAACAAGGAATCTGACAAATAACATCAAGTTTTGCTAAATAGATGACAGTACTAGACTGTCCAAAATAATGGAGTGCCTGATCTTAGGATATAAAACTGTAAATTCTTTCTACATGTAAAATAAAAATAAATAGAATGGACATTGGGTCTAAAGAAGATATTTTGTGGGATAAACAAGTCAAGCAGTTTTAATTCGCGTTAGGAAACTTGTATTCCGAATGAGAGAAATTAGAAGCGAGAGAAAGTCAAATGTATTGCGCACCTAAGAACAAGCAAAAAAAAAAAAGCGCTGGGGTTGGTTAGGAATCTTGTAGGTCCCCAGCTACTCTCGTGGTATTTCTCTATTTCCGAACCTCTATGTCAACAAATTAATCTTTTATTCTGTTTGGTGCAGCAAGCCATATCAGGCTCCTGTTCCATTTAACTCTTATTTACTAGGAATCTTCCATGAAACCACATAATCAAAAGAAATAAACAAATGAGATCCGGGAGTGGAAACCTTTAAAAACATCCAAAAATGGACTAGCAGAGTCTAAAAGAAAAGTTTTAAAACGAGGCATTCGTCGTAAAAATGGATCCCCATCTGCAATAGAAAAAAATGTAGAAAGTCCGCTCTCTGAATGTCTGAGGCCCAGAGGGGAAGACAAAGTCCCTTGGTCATAAAGTGTAGACGATGGCTTTTGTCACAAAAGAGAAGATAAAATTCTGATTACCTTTGAGAATTTGGATGAGAGGGTCAACTATTTTAATACTTTTCATTTGTTCCTTGTAATCCATTACAAATCCAAACTTCAAATACCATTTCTCGGAAAGTGAATTTTTCACTTTAGATTTTTAGTAAGAGATTGTTTCCATGATTTCGCGGTCTGTGAGATTAGCTGTATGTGCAACCAGTATTTCGGTCCAATTTTAAGCATTATAAAGACTTTGTGTGTGTAATTGATATCCCGTGATAATTAAAAATGTCAAGAGTGTAATATATCGTAGAAAATTTATATTGATGTGATGTAGAAATATGTATTACCGTTCAATATGCTTTAATGTAACTTGCAGTTTATTAACCATGAGCCCCTACTACCAAGAGTTAACGGGTCCATAGCATTATACTTTTGTTTCAAATTCAGTGAGGAACCTGGAATTATAATTAAAATCCAATACACGGCACTATCAAAAATGTCCGGGGGAGTTTTCTTTTAAAAAAACTAAGAAAAAAAAAAAAAAAAACTAATGAAAAAGTTGCAATTGGGTTTTCGATCATGCATAGACCCGTGTGGTGACCGGGGATGACAGAATAGTCTCACTGTAGCTCATGCATGTCGTAAAAGGCGACTCAAATGGGTACCCAGCTTCTGGGGGTACAGCCGGGCACCCTGCCCCTGGGGATTATATCAGGGGACCTCAGGGACTTGCCTTCTTCAGGTAAGTATGAGCTTCACGAACCCGAGGTACCCTAGTGATCTTTCTTTCCCATGGGGTTTACTGTCTTTGGTAAACACGGGTGACGCACTCCCGGGATACTCTAGCGATCTTTCTCTATTTTCGACCCTCCTTCTTGTCAACCACTTTTACCTTTTTTTCACCTTCACGTCTAGACCACAGTTAAATCTTGTTTGGCGCAGCATAGCCATATCTGGCTCTTGCGCCAATAAACTTTACATTCACTCACTCACTCACTCTATGGCAGTTATGGACTCTTTATTTGTCCATATAGGATTAATGCCTGCCTTGTCGGTTATTCGATCAGCTCTAGAAAGATTCACCTGTATCAATAGGACCTGTACTAGTTGATTTTGTCGTTCTGGTACTTGTTAAGCGCTTCAGATTCCTTTCGCATACTCATAAGAATGGATAAATTTCATATTAATCGGATATATGTATTTTGGGTAAGGGTCCTAGTTTTTATACATTCTACATGGGTTCTTTTGCAAGAATATCGACGGCTACATCAGTAACAAAATCGAAATCACTGTAAAACATCAGTTAGAGATCATTTTTTGTTATGTATACCATTGTCGTATCTAGTCCATTCTCATTTTCTTGGACCCTAGCGATTCTTTATTTTCGACCCTCTTTATTGTCAACCACTTTATCTTTTTTCAACTTCACGTCTAGACCACAGTTTAATCTTGTTTGGCGCAGCATAGCCATATCTGGCTCTTGCGCCAATAAACTTTACATTCACTCACTCATTCGATCATGCATAAAAAAATGACATCATTGCTTTAAAATTCTATTTTACTCTATTTTTTTCCGAATTTTTTAAAAATTCCTACCCTTATTCAGAAACAACATATTATATTAATAAGTTGAAATTACATAATATGCAATGAAATTTCTTGAATTAATCAAAAGCTATACGACAATTTGCTCGAAAAGCAAAACTTTTTATAAGCAAGCGTAATAAGAAATAGTTACTGTTTCTGTCGTTAGGATATATATTCAAGGTTAGAGATAGCAAACATTTGCTAGAAATTATATTTAAATAAAAGGATTTAGTAAGATAAAGAGTTTATAACGCACGCGGTAAATTATCAGTTATTCAACTAATATGATTAGAGAGACCGAGAGAAAGGAGATCATTGGGTTTGTTAAAATATATTGACTGAAGGAAAATTATCAGAAAGAATAAACACGGGGAATATACTACTATTTGAATTATCTTTTAATCCTGCCGAACTTCAAGTGGTTTTATCAAATGAATAAATATTTTGAAACTGAAAATGTATTGTATATTCTATTGCAGACTTCATTAGTATTTTTTACAATCTAATTTCTTTTTATGAGAATTCCTATCAACTATTAATGACAAAATGTTAAGAAATGTTATACACCCAGAAATTTTTGTAAAAATATACGAGTGAAAATAAAGTCCAACACGGAAGATAAGACTCTTTGTTCAGGGTGATACACATATAGCAGAATTGGACAATAGCCCTCGTGTTGCTTCTAGTGGGACGTTAATTAAAACCAAACCAGCAGAGTTGGACAGTAACAAATAGAAACCACAGTATTTGTACAAATTAACAGATACAGGAATAAAACAACACTCATAATGATAGTTATGTCAGCTTATTGGTTTGCTCAACGGACAAATCTCCGCCGCAATACCGAGGGACCCTAATGACCTTTTTCATTCTCCTGGGGTTTACTGTCTTTGGTAAACTCGGGTGACGCGCCCCCGGATTACTCTAGCGATCCTTCTCTATTTTCGACCCTCCTTGTCAACCAATTTGTCTTTTCTTCAATTTCTTCTCATCTAGACCACAGTTAAATCTTGTTTGGCGCAGAATAGCCATATCTGGCTCCTTCGCCAATAAACTTTACTTTCTCACTTGACCCTCTTGTCGATCAATCTTTTTTCATTGTTTTACAGTCTACATCACAGGTTTACCTTGTTTGGCGCAGTATGGCCACGTCCGGCTCTTGCGCCAATAAAACTTCACTATCATCATCATTGTAAAATACATATAATCTATTCTATATGCGAAAATAAACAAGGTAAAACGCTTACCTCGCTTTCGAATCCAAAAGGCGGGATGTATTAATCTGCCGTTTCGCTTCAAAATCCTAAATGGCAATTTAAATTGTTCCAGTAATTCTACACAGTAGCTACTTCAAAGAAGGACATCCAGATTGTTATTATTTTTGCAGAATGATATATTAAAATAAAATTATCTACAGATATTAAATTTGATACATAAATTAGAATACAATTATATCACTCAAAGAAAATATACACGACCAATGAGTTCGAAAATTCAGTTCGTAAAGTTTTTGTTTTTCGCTCCAATCTCTTCTTCACTTCAGAAATCGTGTGGTTTCCTCAGCTCGGTGGCGTGGCTTGTAGCAGAACGGAACATTCTCCCACCATTGAGGTTCGAAACTATGAGGAACTCAATCACAAGTCAAGTCTTTGAGGGGACTTAATCACTCGCCCAGTCCTGATCACAATCGAAGAAGCAGAAGCAGCATCCTGAGATGGTCGCTCCGTTTCCGGGGAGGCGGACTGTCTTTGAAACGCTTGCTTGTGAAGTAGGTCTCCTCCTGGAAGAGGATCATCTTCAGACTGAGAGATCTCGAGAGGGAATAATCTCTGTATTGGGCGGAGAAAAATTCCATTGTCTGTCTTCACTTTGGCTAGTCGAACAACAATATCTCTTCCAAGAAATATCTCTATTATTTTGGCTAGAAGCCAATGAATGCGCCATTTATTTATGTCCTCCATGAGAACGACATCTCCAACACATAATTTTTGAAGCACATCTCTCCAGAGCAAGCTGTCGTAATTATCCGAGGTATTCACTCCGGAATCTGTTGCGTAGATTGTCTCTAATTCTTTGTCTGTATTTCGCCCTTCGACTCAAAAGCTTGGAGTCCACTGAATCAATATCAGGAATTCCTGATGAGGGCAATTCTTGCAAAAACATCATGGGGGTTAGTGGTGTGGGGTCTCGGTTGTCTTCTGAAACATAGGTGATAGGTCGAGAGTTTATTATTTGTTCACAGTCGCATAGAATGGTATTCAGTTCTTCGTAATTTAATGATGACCGTCCCAAAACTCTTCTTACGATTTCTTCATCTGGCAGTTCTTCAGTTTGAGGCCATTTTTCTTTGGATAAGTACAACCATGATAGACCCTCCCACCATTTTGATCTTGGTAGTTGCTCAAAAGAGCATCCTCTGGATGGAAGGTCCGCGGGGTTCATATTTTCAGGAACATGTCACCAGTCAGAAATTTTAGTAAGAGATCTAATCTCTTGGACTTGGTTATTAACAAATATTTCCCAGGCTAGGTCTCTTCTGATCCATCCTAGAGCTGTTGACGAGTCGCTCCAATATACTGTAGCGCAATTTCTTAACTTTAGATCAGTTGTAATGGTTTTTGAAATTCTAGCACCAATTAAACAAGAAAGGAGCTCTAGTCGTGGTATAGTCAATTCCTTAATGGGAGCTACCCGACTTCAAGCAATCACCAATTGCACTTCAATTCCTTCAACAGTTTCTGCTCTTATGTATGCACAAGTTGCGTAAGCACGTTTGCTGGCATCCGAAAATATATGAAGTGTTATTGTGTCTTCGTTTTCGTAATCGATATTTAACCATCGGGGAATTTCTGTTTCTGAAAGTAGGTGTAATTGTTTTAACCAAGTATGAAACTGCTTGTTTGGCGATAGAGATAATTCTCCATCCCGATTTATTTTCTGAATCCATGTTTCTTGTAAAATTAGTTTAGGTGTTAATGTAACAGGAGTAGTAAAACCTATGGGATCAAAAAAATTTTGAGTTACAGATATCTTCCTTTTTGTAAATGGTTCATTAATCTTAAACGTTTGTTCGATTTTGCAACTAAAAGTATCCTTTTTTTAAATCCTACTTTAATCCTAAAATAGGTACCGTTTTTGGTTCATTTTCGGTGTCATCAATCATTGTGATAGGCATATTTGATTGCCAACATCTCAAATTAAAATGTGCAGAGGCCAAAATTTTCTTTGCTTCAATAATGAATTCTTCAGTTTCTTCAATGTGATTGAAACTGACTAACGAATTATCGATATAAAAGGATTCCTTTAAAATTTGAGAAATCCTCGCAAAATGTTCTGGAACTGTATTCAATAGGTGATTGACAGTTGCTCCCAAAAGAAAAGGACTTGACGTCAATCCAAAAACTATTCGGTTATGGCGATAAATTTTCAAATTATTGTCAGCATCAAACCAAAAAAAAACTTAAAAAGTCTCGATTTTTCTCTGCTATCTTTATTTGGCATAAGGCCTTCTCAATGTCAGAAGAAACTCCAATGCGATACTTGCGAAAACGGTTTAATATACTAGGAATTATTTCTATCAAATTGGGTCCTTTAGTTAAACAATCGTTAAGTGAAGGTAAGTTTTCTGAATGAGCAGAAGCATTAAAAACAGGACACATTTTGGTTGTTTCGCTAGACTCTTTAATTACAGGACGATGAAGTAAAAAATGTATCCGATGTTCCTTTTCCTCCTTCACTACTTCAATTATTTTATTGTTTTCCCAAGAATTAAATATTTCTTCGTATTCTTTCCTTTTATTAATTTTAATCCGCTTGGTTTCTGTTTTATATAGTGACTTTTCGGCCATATACCGGTTACTGGAGAGGACAGAATTGTCAACAGTCCAGGGGAGAGTTACTTCATATCTCCCGTCACTTTCCCGTTGCTAAGAGATATTTTCGTGTTTCTTCTTCTAAAATGCTCTTTATTTTGTCATCTTCATTCAAAATTCCTATAGCATCCAATCGCCAAAGGTCTGATAATTTCGCATCGGAAACATGTAGAGAAAGAGATAGAACGGATAGGGAACAATCTATCTTTTCATTTTTCTTTTTTAATCTCCCCATTAAAGTCCAGCCCAACTTAATTTCAAAAGCTGCTATCTCATGTCCCGGAAAATGTTCGATTCTTTCAGTAAACAAACACGCAGCAGTGTCTGTTCCCAACAATAAATGTATTTCTTCTGGATTTTCATCGAATAAACCATGATCCCCATGCTGACGAACGTCACTGATGTATATTCCTTTATTTTCTAATACTTTAATAAATTTTTCCTTTTTAATCATAGATAATGAAGAGCAAATTTTCGTTTGATCCTAAGCTTCAATTTGACAATTAAATTTATTATCTAAACTACTTAAATTAAGTCGGTAGCGGTTATGATTTTCCGACATTTCTACTCCTCCAAAGAGACCATTTTTAATTTTTTCTGTTTTTAAATTTTCTAATTTTAATATTTTAGCTGCATATTTGCTTATGTATGTATTCTGGGATCCAGTATCAAAAAGTGCTCTCACATAACCTTTTCCTGAGATTCCAACAATCAAAGTTTGCAAATGAACTTCGTTCGAACATGACTTATTAGTTAGAACTTTATTTTCTGTTACATCTTAAAATTTCCCCTTATTTTCTACCAAATTAATATTAGAAAAACACATTAAGGATAAATGTCTTTTACCGCAAATTGAACAAATAACGGAAACTTTACAATTTTTAGATAGATGACCTAATTTTAAACATCGAAAACAGCAGCCCTTTTTTAATAAAATATTCTTCCTTTCTTCATACGATAAACCCTTAGCATAGTTACATTCATTGGAATCAGAATGATTAAAACAAAATACGTAAGTAAGTCGTATACTTTTTTTCCTTTTTTATTTCCGAATTAAAAAGATCGGCAGCTGTGTTTACGTTATTTTTGTTTTTTTCGTCTCGTCAGTTACAACCCTCCTCCCTATAGCAGACATTCCGTCTCTTGCCGCTTCCGAGAACATCACTTCGAGGGGGAAGAAAGGGATTATCGTTTTGGCGTGCGTTAGTATTTGTCTTTTCCAAAGCATTCAACTGTTTTCGTAAAAAATCTAATAAATCTTCTATTGTACAGTCTCCTGAATCAAATAATTTATTAAAATTAAATACTAAATCATATTGAAGTAACTTTAATAACAGCGGACACATTAAACTGATAAATGTTTCTATCCAAATTCCAAATAATTCCAAGTTTCTTATTTGGGTTTGACAATGATCAAAAAATTTTCGAAAACTCTTCATGTCATTAGAACTCTTAAGAGGTGGTAAATGCATAAGATTATTCATATGAGTGCTAACAAGAATATCTTTACGTGCAAAACGATCTTTCAATAGATTAACAGCCTTCGCATAATTTTCAGTAGAAATTCAGAAACATTCAATCGTGTTTAAAGCCGTTCCACTTAAGATAATTAAATTTATCAACAGCATCTAAAAGTTCGTTATTGTGTACCGCTGTTTCGAATGAGTTCCAGAAAGTGAGCCATTGGCTGATATCACCGTATAATTTAGTTGGTAAACACGGGTGACGCACTCCCGGGATACCCTAGCGATCCTTCTCTATTTTCGACCCTCTTTCTTGTCAACCATTTTTACCTTTTTTCACCTTCACGTCTAGACCACAGTTTAATCTTGTTTGGCGCAGCATAGCCATATCTGGCTCTTGCGCCAATAAACTTTACATTCACTCACTCACCGTATAATTTAGGAATGGTAATTTTCGGTAATTTAACATTTAGAATTTCATGATGTTTATAAATTTTTTCTTCGCCACTTCAAAATATCTTTCCTATGAATCACTGTCGATCTCTGTAAATATTTTTTAGCTTTAAATTTACAAGCAATTATTTTTTCGCGATATTCTTCGGATGATTCCATTTCTTTTTCAAGCTCGTCGATGCTTAAAACATTTTCTAACTCATTATCAATCAATTTAAGAACTTCGAATTTATCGTTAAGCTGTTCTAGAAAAAATTCAATTTGATTTATATCCGTTTTTGATTTGAGGAACTCATCTTCTATTTTTGTAATAAATTTAGTAGTGGATGTCCTTAAAACAGTTTTTTTTTTTTTTTTTTTAAAAAAAAAAAACGTTTTTCTGAATTTCACTTGGTGTGTGTGAGTGAGTATGTGTCATCAAATTTTCGATCGTTAATTTAACCAACTTTCCATCAAGGTAGAGCTTTGAAATTTTGGGAATCGATCGTACTCGCCTAACAATGCAATATTTAGACGTTTGCGACAAGTTTTAACTAATATTTCAATAATTTTAATAAGTCAAAATATTCTTTCCTCTCGGCGCTTTTAGGATTGAGGAAAAAATTTCTTTTCCCCTCTGGGAACACCGGGCACTTCCCACGCCGCATGAGGTATCGTAAAACTTTTGTACTCACAAAGGGGATATACTATCTCCGAGATAGTAAGGGTTGCTGACTTTTAGTCAGTAATCATTCGCAAGAAAGAAAGTTTCCAATATTTGGCGCCATGTCCTATCACAATAATTTTTTCTGAATTCTGGTTCCCATTTTTTTTTAATAGAATGACTTACAAACTTTCAAATGCATGTTTTGATTTTATGAGTATTATGAATTTTTTAATACGCTCACAAATGTCTCTTTTTAAGTAAATTTTAAAGATAAAAATAACTTACAGTTTTAACTAATATTTCAATAATTTTCTCTAATAAACTTTGCCACCATATAAAAACATTGGTTTTCATATCGAATTATTTATACATGTTTACTTAATCATCGGACATCGTTATTCTATATGTATCAAATCACAAATCAATATCTAATTATTCTTAATTTCGTTTTCAAAATGCCTCTAATAATTCGAATACAAATTTAATTCATCCCGGCAGGGATGTCAAAAAATGTAAAATACATATAATCTATTCTATATACGAAAATAGACAAGGTAAAACGCTTATCTCGCTTTCGAATCTAAAAGGCGGGATGAATTAATCTGCCGTTTCGCTTCAAAATCCTAAATGGCAATTTGAATTATTCCAGTAATTCTACACAGTAACTACTTCAAAGAAGGACATCCAGATTGTTATTATTTTTGCAGAATGATATATTAAAATAAAATTATCTACAGATATTAAATTTGATACATAAATTAGAATACAATTATATCACTCAAAGAAAATATACACGACCGATGAGTTCGAAAATTCAGTTCGTAAAGTTTTTGTTTTTCGCTCCAATCTCTTCTTCACTTCAGAAATCGTGTGGTTTCCTCAGCTCGGTGGCGTGGCTTGTAGCAGAACGGAACAATCATCATCCGCCGCAATACTCTGTACTTACAAGGCAGACACCGGCCGCTCTGCAAGTTCACTTGGCCAAGCAACCGTCAGTTCCGCTCCTCTAAATGCTTTCCAAAAGATCTCCAAAGCAGACTGTTTCCACTGACCGACACCCTTCGTCACAGTCTCTCCGCATCACAGGGGGAAATCCAGAAAAAGTCCGTAATTTTCTTCCAAGTCGAGTTTCCGCCAAGATTCCAGCACTTTCTCGAATCTTCCATTTGTCGACTAAGTCACAAGGCCATTGCATAAACTTTCCTTGTTTGACTGATGAAGTCTTCGTAAATGCCTCATTTCCTTTGTAAGATAACCGTTGCAGGGAAGCTTCATCTCGGGTTCGTGACAATGATGCGCTATTTTTATAATTTCATTTGTGACCCCGATATACCATTGCGATCTTTTTCTTTCCCGAGGTTTTTGCTGTCTATAGTAAACACGGGTGATTCACCTCCAGGATACTTCGGCGCTCCTTTTCAAATTTCGACCCTCCTTGTAAATTATTCACAGTTACAACTTGTTTGGCGCAACATGGCAACATCCGACTCTTGCATCATTAAACTCCATCAAGATCATCCACTAAAAGATAATTAAAATCACCCACTTTTATTATTTCATTTTAGATTGAGTTTTTCAATACAAATTATGTACAATCATTCCAAAAAAAATTTTTTTTTTCAATTCTTATTTCAAAAAGCAGTGTGTATCAGGTTTTTAACAATGTGTGATGTTCAATTAAACTTCAAAAATGAAATTAGCTTTACCATTGAAAGCCGAGATATCGGCTATTCTTGAATTGACTACAATCTGTGCATGAGTGAACAATGGCACCACATCCAATACAATTTTTTATTAAGTAAACGAGTCATATTTCAGTATTTGTATTTTAATATATCAATAATTCTTGTTGAATTTATTCGTATATCACTTTTTAACTTCATAGTAACCTCCGATTGCTAAAGAAAAAGCTTACAATTTAAAAATCACAAAACAATTAGGTTTTTTTTTTAATTATAAAATAGCTAAAATAATTGGTGTTTCCCATGTTTTTAAAATTTTAGTATTTAATTTTAGATTTATATTCAATATGTTTTTCGACTGTGAAGAGAAGTTTTAGATAAATGTTCATGAGTTCAATGTTATGCTAAACTTTTGTATGGTATGAACTGAAGAAATACTAAATAATAGCAATGAACAGGATTATCAAAATCGTTTGGCTCTGAACAATTCCAAAAATGAAATTATTTGAAGATGTAAAAACAAAAAGAAGTGGGGCTGGCTCACAATTGTTCTGAAATTCAGTGAATAATAAGACTATTTTCAGTCATTTCTTGGATTCCCGAATACAAATAAAGTTAGATACATCACTTCACAGATTACTTCGTCGTATTTTTTTTTTTTTTTTCCCTTTCATCAGTTTTAAACCTATCTGACTTGGTGAGAGAAAAACCCCATTATAACTTATTTGCTTTTTTAAAACACATTGGCTTTTTACACCACATTTGAAGTTTTACCTTTTTAATCATTACATGTTAATTTCATGTTTTTTAAATGTATTCCAATTGGTTTTAACAAATGTTTGGCGCAGCATAGCCTACTTTGGCTCTTCACCATAAAAACCCACAGTCATTCACAGATTAAAAATATATTAAGTTCTTCATTAATGCAATACGAATCTTAGAAAAATTTTTAATCCTTGTAATTTTTGATAACCAAGTTCATTACAGGTGAAAACAGGAATGAACAGCGATACTAACTTTCTACTAGTCTAACAAGATATTTACATTATCATTAATGTTTTACATGACTTTCTCTTCCCCCCTTCCCGAAACACAAAATAAGAAAATGAAGTTGTGTGTGATGGTAGATTTTAATGGCTCAAGAGCCAGATGGGGCTATGCGGCGCCAAACAAGAAATTGAAGTTATTTTATTATTATATAACAAATGCAGAAAAATTTGCATAAAATCACTTACAATTTTACAACTACTTCCGATTGTTAATAGTTATGTTGTACGCGATTCATTCTTTAGCAAAATTTTTTAATTTAAATTTATAAATCGATTCTTTTTAACTGGTGTCGTTAACATGCACTAACTACACTCGTCACAGAGATTCAAATTAATTTTCTTGTATCAAGAACGATGTTCTTGCAAATATATTGCCATTTTGTAATTTACCCCCCCCCTCTTTTTTTTACAAAATGTAAACATGATACGAGAAATTAATGTTAAACGTTCTAAGAGAGAGCCCTATTACATTTTAATTTCCATAATGGTATAATTTATGAGAAAGGTTTTTATTCGTAACTAAGAAATAAAGATAACATAACTGAAAAAATGCATCAAAATTACATAATGATAAATTTATCCTCTTTCCTATTTAATTAAAATATTCTTAACGCCACATCTTTAAAAAATGATACTACTTCCTCTCCAAGAATAGCGCCTTTTGTTTATTAGAAAAATACCGAGCATTATTTAATGAAATTAGCAGGATTATAAGGGAAATCCACTTGTCTTTCAGATATGCGAGAAGCCAAGAATTTATTCTCTTCCTCTGATGGCACCTATTGCGCAAGACGCGCAAACTACACATGAGGTACTTTCATCACGGCTTTATATACTATTAATTAGGAAAATGTGCTTCATGATCTTCAAATAAACATCAGAAAGTAACGATGGCAAATTATTTATCCGAGTCAACGAAAACAGTAACGTCGTCAAGATATATGTATATATATATATAATTTTAAATAGAATGGACTATAAATAGCAAAAAAGTCCTAATTTTACAATTTCACTTAAAATTATATCTGTAAACAGCATTTGAAATAATGCATTCGGAATCAAATTTTTAAAAAATGATAAATTCTTATACATATAAACATTTAAGCATATTGAACTCCAGTTACATTTTCTCCACTATTTTAAAAAAGGTTTTTTTTATAGCAAATTTGAGGCGGTAAGTAAAAATTCTATGGGATCAACATTACATTCTCAAAATGGCTGGTAGACAGGAGTCTTAAGAAAAAAAGATTAATAGAATAGATTTGTTTAATGTGAAACTGTCACATTAAATACATGAAACACAGAAAAAAAAAAAAATCGAGCAATAAGTATTTTATTCAACATATCTTTACAGGCAGAATCGTCTGCGACTACTTTCCATTTCATGTCGCTTAAGAATCCATTCATATTCACCAAACTTAGAATCGAATGTATTCTTTTGGAGACTGCGTAAACGTAGGGTAAACCTGGGCCCTATTTCTTGAAGAGCCACTTTTGATTCATTCTTAAATTCATATCTATGATGTCGAACAAATATGTAATCTCTCTGATTGTGAAAGGTTACAACTCTACGACCATGGAAATCTGGATTATACTGGAAAAGTGAGGTAAAAAGCCGACCAATGGAGAGACCCAATCGTGTACGGAAATTATTCATTACGATTTCAGGCTTATGGCTAGTGCACGCAGCCCTATTTCTTATATTCTTGCAGTATTTTACACTGCTTATTCTAAAAAATGCTGTTGGACCTTCAGGCAAGTGAATTACCAGCATACCAGTAGGATGTCTCCTATCTTCAGTGACAACAACAATGTTTGTAAATTCTCGCGACTTGGCTTGTTCTACCAGCTTTTTCAAACTTGCATGTTTGCGATAAAGAAATATCGAATCTTGAATCAACGCTTTCAATTCCCTGCAGAAACGAATAGTCCATGTATGGGGATTTTCACTGCAGGTAATGAGAACTTTAGGAGATTCATCTTGGTTATAGTAAGATGAAAATTCATCATTGCTTTGATCCACCTGGATTTCTTGATCTTCAGGGTCGACCATAGTTTCATCTGGTTCCCGCATGCTTTCGATGGTTCTTGGGATTTGCTTGGGTACATCTTTACCAGCTGCAATGGCTTTGCGAATGGCTTTCCTTTTGGCCTTTTTCAATTTCAGCTTCTGCTGCTTTAGTTTCAGAAATTCTTCTTGACGACGTATCTTGTTTTTGATATCAGAGATACTCCTAGCTAAAAAAATATAAAATAAAACAATATTAGCAATGGTGTGAAATATAAAATAGTACTTTTATGAACATATGACTTACAAATAAAGTTCTTAAACATTCTCAGATGATACATACTTTATTTATTAAGTGATTTTTTATGCTATTCTGTAAAAAGTAAACATGGAAAGAATTAAGAACTTCAAGGGAAAAAAAAACATTTAAGAGAGCACTAAAAAAAAAAAGAGAAAGTGCTCAAATAATAAAAAAGCTTGGAATCATCAGTTAATTACGATATAATTCATTCCATACCATTTCAAATATATTCACTATTTAATAAAAAGATTCATTATTATTGAAGTAACTATCTTCTATGGATATTTTAAAACATTTAGAATGGTTTTTATGAATGTTTGCAGTAAATTGTTTATAACCAAAAATTCCTCATTTAATTTTATTCTTTGCAATCAAATAAGTTTTTGAAAACACAGAATATTTAAATTAGATGAAATTTTAATTCATTTCACTAATACTATTGTTTTCAAAAAATAATTTTCAATTTCTCAAATTTATCACCATGTGAAGCCGATGGTAATTAATGATTTCAAATCAATAATACATTTAGTAATTAATGATGTATATAACAGCTATGTAACTCTATACATTTTAATTGAAACATATTGTTAAAAATACCTTATTTAAAACAAGAAAAAGGAACTAAACCAAAAACTTAGGGAAACCTCTATGCAGGGTATGCAATTTTTAAAAAGAAATAGTCTTGTAAATAGAATTTAGAAGTAAAATTCAATACTTAGAAACTGAATTCAAAACCTCAGAGAAAATCGCATGATTTGAGAATTAATTGTATTGTGATAAATAAAGGTCATTCATTCAAGGATATTAAAATAGGAAAGAATAAATGCAATATCTCATGCAGGTGTTTTTAACATTATCAATAACAAGGAAGATTGAGATGTTCATTCACTATTCACACTTCATGTCCAAGTTTAATCCCTTTTCAATCCAAAAAAACTTTTCTAGAATGTTTTCTTTTTTGATTACTAAAAAAATAATATTAGCTTCAGAGTAAAATTTTCTAACATGATTTACCACAAATACTATTTCAACACCTTTTTCATTTACTTAAGCAATATTATTTCAAACAGAATGCACTTTTAACGAACAATTTTAATGCAAGTAAAAGAATTAATTAAATCATTCCGAGCACACACTTCCGAAATTCATTCTTGTTTAGTATAATTTAAAAAACATAATTAAAAAAAAAAAAAAGATGAATATTCTTTCAAAAATATCATTTTGGAGAAATGATACACATCACTGATTTTAAATGTTTCGCTCCTAGTAACCTTTCAAAATTTATATGTAATTAAAAAAACTTTGTTGAAATAGATATACTGGAAGTAACAAAATAACAGATCAAATATAGAAATGTCATTGCTATATATTTTCCAATCAATTAATGTATCCAATAGGAGCAGCACATTAAGGAATTATAACTACAAACAGATACTTACTATTTATTCTTTAAGACATGAGAAAAATTCTCATTTCATAAAACAATCAAACTTAAGCTGAAAATATTGTAAGATTACTAATTTTATGAAAAATCTGTTATTTCTCATTAGATCATTTTTACAATGATCTGAAACAGAAAATCAATGTACAGTAGTATTTTAAAAATAAATAAAAGGGGTTTAAGTATCAGTGGTTTTCAATACATTCAAATGATCATCAGGAAGAAAGAAATCATCAATATTAATCAAATAAATTTTATATAATGTTGCATATTGCTGCAGGTATACATTATACAAATATACATTGGCTTAAAAAAGAATAACTAATTAAAGAAAATGACATCATTATTAGATCATGATTCTTTCTAAATGTATTTATCAAAATGTGATCAGTTCATCTAAAAGAGTGAGAACATATAAGTCAGTGGTCCACCAGAAATCCAGTTTTGAGAAGCAAATGAGAGTAGAATATGAATTCAAATGTTTAATATATTTCACGTGCATCTTTATTAATTTGTTCCTTTTGCTTAAAACAAAGAAAATAAATAAACAAGTTTATGGACTTAGTATTTAATTCTTGCAGACATTAAAAACTAAAAAAAAAAAAGTTATTTATATATTACTTTGTATGTTACTTTGTACTTAAAGTATAATATTTCATGCATTGCATATTAAAACATTTGAAGCGAATTTTTAAATTTTTTTCAATAAAAATATTAAATGCTTTTGTCTAAAATTCAAAATACAATACGTAATATAAAAATTATTTCAAATTCTTTTTTTACCAACATTTATTTTTTGAATATATAATGTTCATACTGAGAAATTATCAAAGATACTTTATTTTCAATATTTGCTGATAAAATTATAAAATAATGTTTTATACTATAAAGAACACTATTTATTCTATGTCATATTAGTTTAATTAAAAACATAACCCTACCTCTGCAAAATTCAAGCAATTTGATTTTTCTTAAAATGTGTCAAGTAATCATAAGTAGTAATTCATTACAACAACTGTAGTTTTGTTTGAGGAATCTAAATAATTGGTGTAATAATAGTTCTTCAAAAATGAACAAGAGCAATTCATCCAAAGGAACAGAAATTCTCATCCCTAACAGAAAGATGAATTTTTCATATTAAGTAAATTGCTCTGACTTTTAAGGTTACTTCAAATCAAATTTTAGACTTTTTATAAGGGAGAAAAATTCAATAGCATTTAAATACTTTTTTAAAAAGATTTTTATAAAGTTATAGATAAAATTTTACCACATTGTCATATTGATGGTACTTTGTTTAGCAAAAAATGAAATCAAAATAAAATATTTTATGCAAATATATAAAATAGTAATAAGTAATAGTGACTTGAGGCAAAATAGGGAAGAAAAATTTCAGGTTTTATCCATAGCTACCAACACAAGGCTACACAATTCTTAGTAAATATTTTGAAGCTAAGAAATACTGAAAATATTACATTTAACTGAAATAAAGCTAAATAAAAAGTGAAAATGAAATTAAAAAAATACCTAGTAAGAATTATTAAAATAGACAATAAGCAATTTCGGAAATTTCTTATACAAATAAGGAAGGATGTATATTTCATAAGCTAATAATTAACAAAAAAGGTTTATATTAACTGAATTCATTGGATCCTTAGTTGAATAATCATTTCACCTATAAAACACCAGATTAATTTTCAAGACACATCAAATAAATCAAAATAAAATTGTAACTGTTGCAGATTTAATATTCATGTAGCTTATTTGTTTCAAGCTCTAAAAAATTATTTCTGACATAATAGGATAATGGATAATAATTGATGGATCTAGGATTTTTGAGCAACTGTCAAACAAAGAACATTATTTCTAAATTGGTATCTTAATTCTAAGCCAAGTTATGCAGAATTTTGAGGCCTATTCAGCATATATGTGAAGCTGACCAATTCTATACAAAAGACTAATGGAATCAAGATCATTTGTATCCCTTAGCTACAGCAACAAAGAGAATTAATGGAATATGAATATATTTTGAACATAATAAAAGTGGTTTTTTGCATTAAAACTCAAAATTAAATACCTGTTGAAAAGATTTAACTCGGCTGCTACTTATTCATCATCTAAATTTGGACTATTGTAAATTTTCTGCTAGCGCTTAAAAATTACATATATATTCTTTAAATGAATTGAAGAGAAATAAAATGAGCAATATTTTTTGGGTTGTTCTTCAAAAACAGGTTTCAGAAAACTTAAAAGAGAAAAAAAATACAAAAAAGCATGCATTTAAATGCAATAAAGGACTTATTATACAGATTTGAAAGAAAAAAAAGTCCAAAATGACTCAAAAAATTTGTTTACTATGTCCTATTCTGAAAGAGAGATGCCAGTCAAAAATAAACGTGAGCATGCTAAATATAATTGGTCATCGAGAAAAATTTGTGACTTGTGATTTTGAAAACTATTCTTTTACATTCATTATCTTTTAAAAAATTTATCTTTCTGTCTCATATTATTTTATATTTGACAACAATTGCAAAAGAAAAATGCAGTGCTAATGGAACAGTACCATTTATCAATGTTATTAATTGGATTAAGGAAAATAACCATTCCGCAAAAGTGTTGCCATAATAAAAAATTTATTCTAATCTAAATCATCTTTCATTTCACAATTTAAAAAATGGACAAAAATAATAATAAAAAAAACTCTTTAAATAACCATGAATTCAATTGTCAGTAAAATATCTTTAAAAAGTAATGCAATGAAAAGGTGGTTCGACTAAGAACAGAATTAATGGGTAGCAGAATAATTATTAATAAAATAATTTAATGGTTTCTTTTTAACTTTTCCCTAAACTTTATCTAAATTTCATTAAAACTAAAAAAAAAAAAATTACTTTCAATCTAAGCTTAGTTATATATATATATAATCTTTTACAAATTAATGTTTAAAGAGAAATAGGAACAAAAACTAGGTAAAAAAAAATATTATTAATTTAAAGTAGAAATTTATACATACGAAAGCATTTACATAAACTAAAATTATGTCTTAAGTACAACTTTTCTGAGCGTAACATTGAGAGTGGTTAAATTACATTAAACATCTTGAAACAATGATAACTTAATTGCTTAGAAAACCAACATTTTCTCTTAAAAACATAATTCTGGGAAGTTCACATGATTACAATAAAATATAATAGAGTAATATTATGACTTGTTAATGGCTGAGTCTGAAAAATTATAAATTTTGTAAGACTTGCAAAAATAATTATATAACATCAATCTCCCAATTTTAATGTGAAGGGATAGGTTCAGGAAATACATAAAAAAAAAAAAAATACATTGAAATAATTGTATGGTTTCACCTCTACCCCCAGATGTAATTACTAATATTTTGAATTCATAAATATAATTATTAATAAACAGTGTGACAATACATGTGTATTTACTTGACACAAAACTAAATTTTACAAACGTAACAAAATATTTTCTCATCAATATTACGTTTCGAGAAGGTGGACTCCAACATACAAATTTTTTTAAATTAATGATAATTAATTATTGCAATATTCGGGATATGAAAAAAAGATAATTGGATAATATGTATCGATGTGGATTCTAACTAAAATATTTCATAAGATACGGTCAGTTAAGCTTTCCCGAAATTCAAGAATTAATGATTTTTCATCATCTTTATCACTAAAGTATACCGATAAAAAGCATTGATTTACATTTAATATAACTGTCTCGAATAAAGTAATTAATGATACAGAAATGAAATCCCTACGGAAAAACATGATATTTTTTAAAAATGTTCATGCGGCACATCAGAATGATGTCCAAAAAGAAATTTGAGAAAAGTTCAATAAAAAACAAATTTAATGTGCACCTGGAATGAGATTAGGGACTTCATCGGCCATTTTTTAAATGTTTTGGATTTGTTTAATATCTTCAATAATTACAGAATTTCTATGCTTCCACGTTTTTAAAGAGATGTTACATACAAGTAACATAAATAAATAGTTAAAACGATTACGATTATACGCTTGCCTTAACGTCATTTCCTTTAAGAAATTCGTTTTTAATTATTTTCCTTTTCAGTGATTGACAAATAAGAAACCGGTAGTCAAAACTAGTTTGAAAATTCCCCGTCTTTAAAAACTTATTCAAGTGACATGAAGTAAAACAATTATTGATTTTTGAAATCAATGGCTAGTGACAAGGCCACTTTCCTCACATGACAGTGTGATGTTTGAAAAAAAAACATCAAAACACTAAGCATGGAGCAGTTTTAAAGCTCTATTCTTAAAAATGATAAAAATCATCTCATTCTGTATCTGTTTTTAAAATCATTACATATTTAGTCACAATGAATGATCCATTTCAAGAAGATATTTCATTTGGTTTTTTTCTACATCAATATTATTGGGTAAGTATGTAAGACATTTATAAATTATTCAACTTGGATATGACATATCATTGTTTTTGATTGCATTTATGTATTAAATTAACTATTCTAAACCTTATGAATTTCTTAAACGTCTTCTCCCAAATAACTATTTTTAATAGTATTTCAAGTAGTTTGTGTGTGTGTGTGTGTTTTTTTTTTTTAAATATTGCTGTAAATGGATTCTCTGTAAATGAATTATATAACAAAATATTTTTACAGGAATAAAATGAACCAAAATTATTTCTTTTCATCAGATTTAAAATTGGAATGCATTCATTTATGTATCCTTCTAGCTGTTCAATAAGATACAATTTATATTTGTAATCTTATAAATAATTATGTCGTATTCAAGTCTTACTATAGTGTATTACGTAACATGAAAACAAACACACTCAAAATAGGGAACATGAAAATAGTTTTATCAATTTTAATTACTTTTAAAATAAAAATTTAAGTTCTTTTTTGATACACAAATCATATTTTGTTTAATTTTTTTAATTTAGCTAATTATTTTGTTGTGTAATTTATGAAGCATAAAAATTACATTTTTAGCAATTGCAAAAATTATTATCCCTCTATTTGAATTTAAAGCAAATGATGATTAGATCTATGCGTCTCTGATATTTGCAGCAGTGACTATAAAAAAATTGATAATTTTTCCACAAATAATTCATAACATTTAATTGTTCATTTAATTTATTATTCATGTCTGTTGAGACCGTAATAAAAAATATAAACTAAATATTACCCCAAAAGGCTAATTCAAATTGAAAACTAATTTCTTATTGCTTGATAGATAACTTGGTCCTATGCTAGGACACAACAAACAACTTTGAAGTAAAATAACAAAATATATTCTTTTAAATTTGTTTGGAATTGTCTGTTTAGGTATGTTAGTTTGTGCATTAAATTAGCTGTGAGGAGAGGGCATTCATGCCTCTGGACCCATCCCCGTATTTGTCACTGGAATAGATATTTATCTTAAATTTGGATAATATTATAATAAATTCACTCTTTATTAGTAATAATTTTAAGAGGCAAAAATGAATTATTCTAGTTAAAATTAATTTGCTTTATTTTTTATGGTACTTACAAAAATTTAAGTTTATTAAATAATGCTTATTTTCATTCTTATCAAAGAAACTTACTAGATTTTAAATTTTTAGAGTATCAAAAAGCATAAATAAGTTTGGGGCTTGTAGCATAATGTGATATACTTATAAAAAAAATTTTCAAGACAAAAGCATAAATTATTATTACACTATTATCTAGACAACGTGGTACATTTCAGATCAGAGCACTACTGGATTACTCGGATAATCACCGAGATTAAAACATTTAAACAGTAAAAGCTCTGTACAAATATTAAATAATGAGATTGACGCTGCTTATCTACTATTAGGATATGAAATTTACTTTCTCTTGTTAGGATCAATGTGGATGATAATTTATTGAAATATGTCACTTTTTTTTTTCTTCCATGTTTTATTTGACCAGATTTAATGGTCATTGCATCACTTGGAACAATGTTAAGCTGCTTTATGATAGATTTGTTGTTTGTGCAACAATTATTTAACAGTAATCTTTGGTAATGAAATCTACCAATGCAGGTAGGATTCTGCTGTCATTTTAAATTCAGTCATCTTTTTTGTTGTCATGATTAACTTCACCATTCATCAGTCTTCTTTGTCAACTTTCACTTTCATTCACTGTTACTTTGAAATATTGTAAAAGAAAAATTGTTAGAATAGTTACAATTTTTCTTGACAGTTTCATCAATAAATTTTTCCTTTGAAATTCATTTTGTTGTAAGTTAATAATTCTTGATAAGAAATTAATCAATTTAATAATAAGGTAGTGTTTTACAATAGCTAAATCCTTTTCTTTCAATTAAATAATTTTATATTAATTTATTATTCATGTATGAAATATATTTCTTAGGAGGAAGTACTAAAGTATAATTATGGTGAATGAAATATTTTCTTTTTTTTTCCTGAAATGTTTCTCTAGTTTGTTCAGACTGTGGTTGATTAAAACATATTTAATCTTCTGAAATAGGTACAGAAATATTTGTGCATATAAGTAGTATCATAATTTTCTCTATACAATATGGTATATAATATGAATTTAAGGATTGTATAATGTTAAAGTATTGGGAACAGCCACTATAACAGGGAAGTATTATTATTTCTGCTCTTTTGAATTATTGAATAAAAATACTAAACATTCTTCTAAAACAAAATTCTTAATCATGACATTAAAAAAGTTGGTAGGAAATTTTATGTAAAAATATTGCCATATATTTTTAGAAGATATTTCTGAAAATTTCTTTGCCGAAATCCATGAAGATGTTCTCTAAAAAGGAGAAAATATGAATTGTGGACATCTCTTTTGCTCATCAGGTGATCAACGGACCATGCTTTGAAGACATTCAGTCTTATTTTCTTTGAAACTTCCTGTCTTTTTTTAATAATTAATGTGTATTTCATTTAAGAGTTTTTATTTAAATGTAGATTAATTTTTTAAAACTGTTTATTTAAAAATATTTAATATTTTAAGTTATTTTAAATGATTGAGTAAAAATAATTTTTTTTTATCCTGATAAGCTTAAATGATAATATAGCAGATTCATTGAAGTGACTTTTATTAAATAAAATAATCATTTTCAGTAATATAAAAAATTCCTTCTTAAAGTAGGGTTACAACATTTATTCGCTGTTGATTAAATATCTGTAAATACCACTAATCTGTCCTAGGTATGTTCATAATCCATTTGGCATGTTTGGATTTATTTTTATTTTTTAATGTGTTTTTATTATAGCTTATAGAAAAATGTTAATATCAACCTAATTTCTGCAATTTTTTGTAACCACTCATTTTAACAAAATGAGCTATCAAGAAATTAGAATAAATATATATAGGAGAGGAAACCAATTCAAATATACAACACTTAACATCGGAAGAAAAAAAAAGTTAATAGTAGAGCTTTAACAGAAAAGTATTCTCTACATGGATGAACAAATTTTTATATACATATTTGTGAAATTTTACAACATACATTCTATTACTTTACAGGCTTTTGTATTAATTGTGGTGCTAATACTCTTTGGGCTTGGTCTGCTATTATGGTACATGAGACGATGCAGGTATGTATTAACTGTGTGCAGGTATGTAACAAACATGTATTTTAAATGTTCAAGTTTAACCTTGAACTCTATTTTTTGTGTTTTAAATGTACTTTTGTAATTTGAGTAGAGATTAAATAGAAAATTATTTGTGTGTTTTAAGTATGGATTGTTAAACATTTTTTTAAAATGTAGAGAACACACCTCTCTCATGTAATTGTTTCAATTGTTACACTTTCACACATATTGAGTTGTTTGTCTCACCATTTAATGGACATTAACTCCTCTGTCCAACTATTCATAAATCTCATTGCAGTTACGAACGGTATTCTGGAACGGGAACCAATTTCCAACATGAAGACTCTTCTTATCTGAACAACTTTTTATATTGCACCTCCAAAAAGTTTTGTCATTAATGTACAGCTTCATTACGTGGTCATTTTTACATAATTGTGTGTCCAGTAAAAGACCTTTCTTTTGAAAAAAAGATATAGTGTCCATTTCGCTGTTTGGTAAATTGAAGATTGTTAACAACAAATCTAAAAAAATTAGCCTTTTTAAAAAGCAATATGCAATCAGAAACATTAAGGAGCAAGTGATATATCTTTAATATGATCACATACTTTTTTTAGGACTGACACCTTCAGGAACTTATAACCTAACTTGGCAATACATCATTATCTCTTGGCGATTTATAGTCGAGGGCCGAAATCATAGTTCTGCAGGTGCCATTGTAACAGGGAAGTACCAAAAAATCTGTATTAATTGGGGATTGGACCACCCTTTACTTGCATTACAGATTGTATATAATATGGGATAGAAGCTTTGAAGTCGTGCTCAACAGTTAAAGGAATTTGAAGCTTTTCCTTTAGATTGATCTCTAGTTCTGAAATTGAGACTAGCAATGGGAATCAAGCACATAGTTTGGATTCCAAATATTCAATGTTCAAGCCAAGTGGTGACCGCAGTAGCCTGGTGGTCATGGTTGCGGCTGATGGTTTTCGTTCAGTCGTGGGTTCGAGCCTTGATACCACTAAAGACCCGTTGTGTAGCCAGGGCTGATGCATCTTAAATTTGTCAAGGCCCAAAGTCCTCCCTTTGGCTTGGTGTGGAAGTTTGGAGAGGGAGGTGCCAGCTCAAGTGTCGTCCTCGTCACGTGGCCGAGATTCAAAATTACGAGATTTGACTCCAAAAGCCCTCGTGTTGCTTCCAGTGCAACATTAATAAAACCAACAGTACAATCAATCCAGGTGATTGTGGAGGCCATAGAAGATGTTTCTATTTTGTCATCATTCTCTCCTTACCATTCTTGAACACACCTAGCAGTGTGAATAGTAGCATTATCTTGAACAAGTGGTCGCTCTTGAGGGTAGACAGTTTAGACGAATGAATACAAGTCATTGACTATAATGCTCCAATAGTGATTTCCTGTTAACATCCTATCCAAGAGAACAAGTGGATCAAAACTAGGCTTAGATGTTGCATTCCAAATCATAATATAGTGCCACTTCTGTGCTTTAGAGTTGTCAATAATCAAGCTGTATTATGTGCATCTGGAGCCTGACTGTACACTGGATCATTCTCCACACATTAATGAGGGTGGGGATCTGAAAGAGGATGAATATGGATTCATTGTACCTGATTACCTGCTTCCCCGATGTGGGATCTGGCCTTGGTGATATCAGTCCCATTGACTTCTCTTGGAAACATTGCAGGGATTCACTAGTGGTTTACAAATGGCCACTCTGCCAAAAATCTTCTGAGCATGAAACTCCTTTACTCACTTCTGGCTGGAAATGTGATAACTTTCACCCACTGTAGAGCTTTTATGATACTACTACTTGGCTGATATGGGACTTCCAGCACTCTCTCAGAGCCTCCAACAATAATTTCCATTTTGAATTCTGCCAGGTTTGACTTTGATAGGCACATGCAACTTGACAGTAACTATCAATACATTGATGCATTTCTCTTCATCACCACTTGTTGGCAGAGTTTTTGTGCTAGATGGTACAGCTATTCCACAGCTGTGAAATGCAGCCACCATTTTCACAGATGTTTGTATTATTTTATCGCCCGTCTGTACACTGAATCTTGATATTTCTAGATTTTATGGTACTGTTTTTACATATTGTTCACAGTAAGTAATTTTTAAGACTTAAGGTACTACCCATAGCTTCTTAAAATTATAGCTTGTATGCTTTTATATTAACTTGTAGGTATATTAATTTTTTGCATCCCTCCTTTTCTGTTAACATCCATACCACTTTGCTTTGACTCTAGATTATTAACCAAATTCGCAATAAATGCTAGCATTTAAAAAAGAAAAAAAAAGTAAACTGCGTAGTATATTTAAATGGTTTTTTTTTTTAAGAACGAAAAAGTGTTATTTGTTTTAAAATTTTATTTTAAAGGCTAGAATTATTTTTAAATTACCTGTAACTTCATAACCTTTTTTCTTACCTGAGTAAAAATATTGAAAGAACACATTGATTATGTTTATTTTAGAAAATTCTAAACTAATGAAGCTCAAAAATCTGCTATTGATCATTTCAATTCAATTATATTTTTAAAAATTTCTTAATTATATACAAGATATAATTTTTATGTTTAAAGCCATCAAATGATTTTTTTTAAAAAAAAAATTATAGAACAGTGTGAGCATTAATATCTCAATAGAAATGTAAATATTCTAAAAAATATTTGAATTCCTGTTCTACCTTTAGACTAAAGATCTGATGATCATGTTTAATTTATGATTAAAACACTTGGTTATAATACTATTTTTAACTATGAATAGCATATATATATTTTATTTTATTTATGAAAATAATTTGAAAAAATGATGTAATGATGATTCATTTAAATATTTTTAATTTAGCTACCATTTTATGTTTTACCTAGATTTTAAATGTAAGTGTTGCATTTAAAATTTATATTTTGTTATGAAATATTTTTGCATAATTAAAATTAAGGATTATTATGTTTTATATTAGGAGGTTTACTTTTTAAAAAATTGAAATTATTTTATTACTAAATAGAGTTGTTTATGTATATATTTATTTAAGGTGTATAAAAGAAAATATAAAATTCAGATTACAATATTGTGCACTAATAAATTATTACAATCTTTGAAAATCAAGAATTAATGAAATAATTAAAAAAGCAATAAAATTATATGTCTTAAGACTTCTTAAAAAAAATTTCAAAGAAGAAAATATGCCACATTTGGAACCAGCTCAACTTTTCTAAATTTGAAATGTAACAAATTAAAAAAAATGAATAAAATATTTGAAAACAAAATACAAAAGAAAGACAATTGTATGAAGCAAACCTATTAATAACCCATGAAAATTCCAAATAAATTGCTTTACTTCATAATTTTTGCCTAGTTTTATTTATATTACATGTTTATTAAAATGGACTCTTTTAGAAATTTTTTTATCTGACCGCTCAAAGCTTCTTAGAAAGTTCGAGGGTAATAAGAAGCCATAAAGTGTTAAGGAAAAGAAAAACTTTGTCACAAATTGGTTCTTTTAATTCTGTATTCATGTGCTAGGTTTCAGGCTTTGTATGGTTTCATCTCTTTAAACAAAGTGAATGCGTCCATTGTTGTGTAAGCATCTACTACTACAAAGTGAATGTAAAATTTTGGATCAGTTTTATTTTAAGAAAGTTATAAGGTATAGCAATGAATTTATATTACATGCATTTTCATAAAAAGAATTACAAAGATGGTAATTTTATTCCTGAGAAAACAGAGAAGATAAACCGTAAAACTCCTAGATTTAAATATCCCACCAAATCATGTGATATTCATCGCTTAGCTCAAGAACATGCTCAGGCATATGTCCAAAAACCGTGGGATTATTATTTGAAAGAAGAAAGTGTAAAATCATGCAAGAAGTATGTTCCATGTACCAATGTGTATGATAATCGTACTCAATGGGAAAAAGAAAATGCTGTTCATAATTATGAGAATACACCTTACTATTCAAATCAAGCTTATGATAAAAATCTTCATTTACCATTTGGCAAAAATGATTCTGTTTCTATTATTACTTCAATGAAAATGCAGGAAACCCATTTCAGGTTTTAATGCAATTTTGTTCATGTATTTTATTTTCCAATTAGGATTTGTTTTTGCTCATTTTGTAAAATTTATTGTAGCAAATTAAAAAGATGCACCGAGTCTAGATTTTTTTTTTTTTATGTAATAATTTAATTTGCTGCTCATAAGAATTGAATATTTTCATTTTTGCAATATATATTTTCAATCAAACCGGTTTCAGTTGTATATTTTAAGGCAGTAATATGTTGATTATTGCAAATGAATCTAATAGTTTTTAAATTGTGTTTATTTGGAAAAAAATCACAATTGTTGATAAAATAAGAGTGAAAAATATTTAGAATTCCATAATTTTCATGTGTTGCAAGATAATGGACGTTTAGAAAATTTAACTTAAACATAAAATATCAATACAGTTAATATTAATATACATTATATCGTGTTTCATTTTATTCAAAATGCTTGCATGGCATACATTTTCTTGTAATGTTAATTTATTAGAAACGTATTTCCTTACTTTTTGTATGTTAACAAATAAATCAAAAATGCTTTATATGCAATATACTTTTTTTATAAGCTTGATTTTATCACTATTATATATTCTTAATGTATATGTATAAAATTATAATTTCTATCAGTGCAGTGAATAACTTCATAAAGAAAGGAATAATCTTACAGTATTTAGCATGCTTTTTATAAAGTTTACTTTCTACTTGATACAATGAATTCTGAATATTTTCCACCTAAAACTTTGTAAACATGTTTTATTTTAAAGAAAATTTAAATATACTAAAGTGCATATATAAGTGACGAATAAATAAATATGTGTATCTTAAAAGGAGAGAACCAAGATATGAATATACAGCTTTAGCAGATGAATCTTTTTTGCATGATCGTTTGGAAATGGATCGAAAATTGCAAAAAGATTCAGACCGCAGTAAGTATTAATTTTATTATATTTTAATGCTATTTTTGTATTCAAAATTGTTATATGAAATTATATAAAATTTTGCTCTTACTATTGCAATAAAGTATCGATTTTCTATTTTTAATGTATTTTAATATAGAATATTATATTTTCAGTAGTTTTAATGAAATATCTATTAATATAGATGTTTCATTAAAATAAATTCTTGATTTAGAATAATAAAAATCTAAATGTTATTTAAACATGTTATTAAAATTGCTGCATTTTGTGAATGAGTATATAAAAATAATATAATATTGGTCATCTAAAAAACTACAAGTTTTTTGTTGAATGTTATGAAATATGTAAAATGTTATTAACTTTTAAAGACTCAGTAGTAATAATTTTTTTTTTTTTTTGCTGTAAGTTTTATCTATAATCACACCTTCATAATTAGTGACTTGTTTTTTTCTTTTTAATGAGAAGAAAAAATAAATAATAGTTATTCATCTTTTATGATTTTCAGATATGTCAACTATACGGTGCCAGTACTATTTAAGAGGCTCTACTCGGTATGTCTTTTTGAGGCATTTACCAGATATGGGTATGAATCATTTAACAATATATTAAAATTTCAATTTTTCATTAACTCTGTATATATTATGTCTCATTCTTGATTTAGAATAATAAAACCCTAAATGTAATTGCATATTATTAATTTTGTGTTATATTTAATTATTTGCATCAATTATTAAAGTATGGCTTCATAATAATAGTAATAATATATGTCTTTAACATAAAATTATGTATTGTATTATGTACTATTATTGTATATTGATTATATATTAACACCTTTCTTGTAATTGTTTTTTTATTTATTGAATTATCTGACCAATGTGTTTTAATGTATGACATTCTACACACATTATATGATTTATTAAAATTGTATGAAATTTGTAATTACTCTGTGACATAAATTTTATTTTTTGAAGGGCAAAAAAATCACCTTTGTGTGAATTTTTGTGATCTATTATATTCTTAATCCTGTAGCGTTGTTAAATTAGTAATCTGAAAAGTATTCCTAAAACAGTTGTATGAAAATCCTGGTATATCTACAAACAGTTAATTGTAATGCAATAAATTTTCTGCATATTTTAAATCATATAATTGATTTGAATTGAAGTGTTTTTTATTGGTACATATATATATATAAATATTAACAAGTCTCTTTGTATAAAGCAATTAAATGTGATTTTTTTTTAAATATTGTTTTTCTAGGCAGTAGGCTTGATAAGAATTGGTTTCTTGTCCGTGATTCTACGACGAAAACAGAGCGCTTGCTAACAATGACACCCATGTCTGAAACATGTCCAATAAAATATACTGCTGAAACTAGACAAGTATTGTTGGATCTATTTTTAGCTTTACAACACCCTTATATATATCCTGTATTAGATATAGACAGGAAAATTGTTATGGAACAAGAATATGTGATTGCTGTTTTACCTTTTAATGATGAAGGTAGCCTTAAGGATGTTATATATCAAGTAAGCAGAAGCAGAGAATTTTTAAAAATTCAATGTAAATAAAATTATTGCATTTTATATCAAATAAGACTGGTTTATTCATATATTCTGGAATTTGCACATATATTTTATTTCTCAAATTCTTGTATTTGTACTATATTGTTCCATCAAGTTTCATCTTTCTCTTACAAAATGAGGTGCAAATGATTATGTTGGTTCTTTGGATTGAAATGGTTAAATTTAGAACCAATTATTTACAGTTGAACAGCCATGAATTCAAATATGTGAAGAAATAAATGATTCAATCACATTACTATAGAAAAAATTGCAAAGTTTACCAAGCCTTATTACATTGGATAGTTTGACCATTACTCTAAGATTGACTTCACAGATGTTATTCACTTTTTATAATCTGATTGGGTGAAGGATAGAAGTTTTGCTTTATCTCGAGAACCTAGCTTCACAGAAGCTTGAAACTTTGAGATTCCCAGAGATAAGGATTTAATAGCCAAGCCCCAAAATCATCACAATAATGTTTTTTATTTCTTTGGCATGCCTATCTGTTTACATTTTATTTTCATCAGATATATTGTTTGTATGAAATTTAAGATGGTTTTTATTTGTCAAATTGATTTGTTAATTCTGTATAGTATATGAACGCATAAGAAACTATCAAAATGTATTTTCTGTATAAATGTTTTACTTCGAAATAAGTAAACCTATTAGTATTAAATTATAAAAGCTTTCGCTTTATTGTAGTTCATTACCTTATAAAAATACAACTAATACCTAATTAATAGGTATTAGTTACCCTATTAATAGGTATTAATTCATTACCTAAGACTAATAGTACAACATAAAAATATAAACACAAATGTGTTTATATTTTTATGTTGTACTATTAGTCTATTGATTTTTAACTGTTTTATTGCAAATTGAGATTCTTATTACTTTAATATTATAATGTTAAATCAATAAAAGTCTCAATAGATGTAAAAATATAATTAATTATACATCAATATACAGAGTCATTGTCAAGATGATTGGAAAGAAAAATACCATTTTCAAGGTTATGGATTGAGCTCATCACAGATTCAAAGATTGGGGTGTCAGATTTTAGAGGCTTTGTTATTTTTAAAGGACCAAAGATTTCCTCCTTTTTTGCATTTACATTCTGGGAATATTATAGTTCAGAATGGTGTTGCTAGGTTTGTATTACTCTTTTTTTTTAAATCAATTTTTCTCCCATTTTAAAAAATTTCTTAGCCTATGTTCTTAAGATTTTCTCTGTCAATGAAAAAAAAGTCATTTTATTTGTATAAGTAGGAAAGTAGTAGGATTTTAGTAAGATAGTAATAAGTAGGCTTCTTTTTCGAAAGAATTTTAGGGAATAAAGGGGGGGACATAGGAATGATAAATGTTCTAAAAGCTACTTATTTATATTTTGGTTTCGTTTGGTGTGGTTTATATTGTCTCAGGTAAAATTGCCTTAATTTTTATTTATTAAGATCCTTATTCTTCTATCAGAATATATAAGGTTAACATTTAACAATTTTAAAGCATATTTAAAAATTTTAAGGGGAAAATTATCAATTGATAAATAAGTTTTTAAACGTGTGTACAAATAATGGGAATTAAATAATAGTTTTTAAGATGTACATAAATTAGGAAGTGTTAAAAATATGTACAATAATATAAGTTATTACCATATTAGTCCAAATATAACGTGAAATGTTTTGACAAATCATTTCTCGTTAAAATATTGATTCGTGCTAAATTTGAGAACTAGGTAATGAAATGTAATATTAGAATGTATTTACTTGTTACTTTCCTAATATTACCTGATTTGTTTTACATTACTTAATTTTATTGCTATGAATGTTACCTGTTTTATTAATTATTTTAAATAAATGCTTATCTGATTAAGATATATTTTCTTTGAATTCTTTTATGTAATATGAATAGAGCATATTAAAATTCATCACTTTTTTTCTAACTTTATTTATAAAAAATTATGATGTTGTGTTAAATTCAGTGTCATGTTACATTCAGGCTAATATGGTAATAATGAATTCATAACATATTTAATAAAATGAGTAACATGCTCATAAAATTGTTATTGTCTAATAAAAAATTAAAATTTTACTTGATAACTAATATTAAATATATCAATATTGTTAATGTTCCATGATTTATTTCATATTTGTCATGTTAATGTATTATTGTGTAAAGTAAAAGTACAACAATTAATCATGTTAGCATTTCTATATTTAGTTGAGTGTATATAAAGATTTCAAGAGACTACAATTTTTGACAATGTAATAAACACATTTAAAATGTTCAATTTATTTTAGGATATCTGGTTTAGAAAATACTTTGTTTGGATATTCATCTCGATCCCACCTTTTTATTCCAAAACGATTGTATGACAATAAAGAAGCTGTTGAAATGATCTGTTTTGGTAAGTTTTACTGTTTTGTGTGATTGATTGTATTTATATTTTTATGAAAATTTTATTTTTGTAACAAAATATTTATTTAAGGATTTCTTATTAAAAATATTTTATTACATATTTTATTCTTAAGAAAAATATATTAAAATTTGATTTGTATCTTAAAGGAATAAAAACCTTATAATTTTTAGATCTTTAATCAGTTTGAAATCTAATAAATCTAATTATGTATGTGAGCTTCACCTGAATGTAGATAATTATTTGATCTAATACATGTAGTCTTATGACCATGTAATAAAAAATAGAAAGGTTAAAATAATTGTGTTTTGTTAAATATAAATTTTTATTAATTGTTAGGATCATATTAATAGTTAAAGAAATTTTTGCAGTATTTGTTAGAAAAAATACACACTTATAGATATTGATTATTAATATATGTAATTGTTATTTAACTGAAATATAAACTTTAAATTTCTGTGTATTGCATTAAAATTTTTGGTACTGTAGTAAAATCTTGTCGACTATGAAAGCTGGACCATTTCCTGCCTAAATTACACCAATCATTTCAATGATCTAAACCCTCTTGTTCCATAAAATATATGGATAAATGGGTCCTCTTCATTGTGATATATGGTTTCCCAATGCTTTGTATTACGCATTTGACAAAACCCCTGTCTCAACCTTTTGTGTATGTGCCCCAGTATTCGGATCTACAAAGTTTTAATGGTGGTTTAGTATGAAATGTTTCAAATTACTCAACTCTTAATTCATTGTGGCAAAGTAGGAAAAGATGTGTTTGATTTTGCACTTACCATTATTGATAGAATATTGCATCTTGAATTGACACTATCAATTTCTTAAGGAACATTACAGTATTTGTTGATATTTTTTCCACTGAGAAAAAATTACAAATGGGAATTTACACAAGTACCAAATTTTTTTATGTAATTGTTTTTGTACTTAAATAATCAATCTTGATATTTACATTTAGATACATTCATAATAAAAACATTCATTTGAATTTTCTTCTATTTTGGAATTACTTTTTATAATGTAGAATCTTTTGTTTGAAAGGTCACCTATTATTTGAAATGGCAACTGGTTATGAATTAACATCATCCCATCCTTCTGAGAAAAATTACAAAGATGTAGAAAATAAACCTCTGGTTATAGATGTAAGTATTTTGTAAATTAAGTTTTTGCTCTTAAATATTTGAGTAATCAGAAAACCCAATTGTCTTGAGCTTTTTGCATAACTTTAAAAATTGCAATGCATACTATGTAATGGGATTCATATTTTTAACTGTGTTTGTTTCATTAATGTTAAACTTTTCATAATTGAATTGTTTAGTTTTACAGGTATGAAATTTAGTATTGTATATTCCTAAACTTGGAAATTGCATTAGTTTCAGCATAGATAGCAATTTAATTTTTTACATTAACATTGAATTAATAAAGGTATTAGATATTTTTTATTATAGAATATGAATGTAATATTATATTGAACATTTTAATTTTGACGTACTTTACCTTGTTTCTGTAGGTTTTAAAGTTCATATTTGAACAGGGTCGTTATCGTTATCCAACTCTTCAGCAAGTAGGTATATTTATAACTTCATGGTGTAATAACATAAATTAGTGTTTGAAATTTGTTCAGGAATAAAATAATTTTTTTAACATTTTCAGGTCGCTAGTCTTGACTTTTTTCGTCATATTGATTTGCGGGAGCTAAGATCACTGATGCCTGTGGTAATACCTTTGATTTTTTTCTTATTATTATTTAAAAAGACATTTTGTGTATTATCAATAAAACTTTTGATAAATTTGGAAAAGATAGAAATTGTTTATGTGTTCAACAAATATAATTTACCAGTTAGAGTGAGTATTTTGATGAGCATTTACAGGAAGGGATATAAAAAGGATTTATAATGCATTATTTTTGTCATGTTTAAATGTTATCTTAGTTTCAGTACCTTGCCTTCATATGTTAATTGGATATTTCATAAAAGTTTTAATTTCTTATTTGTTAATAGATTTCTGTTGAATTAAAATTGGTAAGAATTATGAATTTGTGTTTCTCAATTTATCAAAATTTGGAGAATATTTTTAAATGTTTTTCATGTATATCTAAAGAAGCATTTTCAATGAGAAAATTAAATTATTTATATTTTTAAATTTGGTCATAAATGTTTCATTTTTCTGCTGTTGGGTTTTTTGGAATTTTTTATATTTTAGAAAACTCAACTGTATGTGATGTGAAATATTGAATTTAAATGCAAAACTTTCATACATTTTTCTGTTAAATAGAAGTGGATTTCTGGAATGAAGCATGCATATATAACTAAAAAATATTTTTAGTACATGTGGTTTGTGATAAATTGATGGGAATTTAAAAAAGTTTCTGTGTATATTACTGTAAATTAAGGAGTTTTTTGTAGCTTATATTTCATTTAATTTTTATTCCTCACATATATTTTGTAGCCATCTATTAAAGCCAAACTAAGCCCTGCTGCTCGGTCAATTTTAAAAGAGGTTAAAAGGCACCAGAGATCAAGAAGGTATATTTTCTTTTTTTGAAGTATTTTGAATTATTTTTAATCACATTTCTAAGTAGTGAAATCTTTTTATTGTGACTTGAAATGATCATAGAGTAAAAATGTAGTTTTAAGTTTTTTCTACAAATTGTTTTTGCAGCGCAATTGGCTCAGGTGAGTAAGTATGCAGAAGCAGGCAATTAATAGAGCTTTTATCTGTGTTTACTGCTTCAGCTCAATTTTGTAGATGTTAGACATTTATATTTTTCAGATAATAAGTTTTTTGATGTTTAAGAAGTACTTTGTTATAATATTAGAATTTAATTGAATGCTTTATTTGTGTTAGCTTGCATTTATTATTAGAATTTTTATTTTTTTAATTTTAAAAATAAATATAGTTGTACTAGCAGCTTTTTCAAGTAATTTTTTTTTAATAAAATTATTTAGTTTAATAGTTCAAGAGAGAACTTAATTGTAATTTTTTTATTTACAATTTTTTTATTCTTTTGATTGGGATATTGATGTTCAAATTATTGGAATAGATGATTAACTGTATATTTCTATGTTTATACTAAGTTTAAATTATTTCAACTCTGAAATTAATTTACAAATAACATAATTATATGAATTTTTTTTATGGACTTTCCATTTTAGATTGAACTATTTTGATATGCTATTGATACATTTTACACTTAATACTATTTTATTGAAATAATTTATAATGAATTTTATTACAGATTTATTCAATGTATATTAAAATGTGAAACTATTTTTTTAAAATTTTGCTGCATTTGATATTGTAATGATAAAGTCTGCATTTTGATACTTAAGGTAGTTTTTAACTTATTAAAAATAATACATTTAAGATAAGTGTTAAAACATAATTTTTTTTATAAATTATTAATTAATTGTATGTTTCACTTTATGTGTTTCCATATATGTATTTTGAATATTTTTTGTAAATTAAAATTTTTATATTTAATGTGTTAAATATAAGAATATTTTAAAATTTCTTTGAAATCTGTAATGAAATATGGGAGGATTAATATTGAAGACTGGTTGTTTTTTTTATTGTATCACAAATATCGAATAATATTTTTACCTTTGTATCAAATTTTAAACTTTTTATGTATGAGGAATTCTGCATATTTATAAGTATACTTAATATGTGCTTTCTACCTGTATTAACACCTTATTACAGACAGAGTAAACGGTCCCAATCAATGCATGCTATAGAAACAGAACCAGTTGATGGTAGAGAGAGTCGGAGCTCCGGTAATAGCAGCAGGTAGTATAAATTCTTTTAGTGTTTTTTTTTTTTTTTTTTTCCCCAGTGAAAGGAATTTGTAAAATTATTATATGAGAATTGATTGAAAAGTAACGCCTCTATGGCCATAACTTTTATTTGTTAACCAATTTTTACAATTCTTGTTGTACTTGGAAAATTTCATGTTTCATCTATATCCTCTATGAAATGCATCAATGCACTATTTATTTTTAAATATAGTCCCCCTTTCCTTCCTGCACACTTGTAATGTGTGACTTGTTAAGAAAACCCATCAGAGAAGATTCTGATGATGGTTATCAACACCAGGCCTTATTGGCAGCTTTCTCCTTACTGTCAGATTGAAAGTAATAATTCTTTAGGTGCTTTGGAAGAAGTAAAAGTGGCAGTGTTGGGTATAATAATGTCTCGCTAATCCAACCTCATCTCTGTGTCGATAATCTTCTTCAGTTAATAGTACATCCAACGATATTACTTAGAGGACATGTATAGCTTTCAAATGCAATAAGAATTTTAAAAATTGGATGACAAAAAAAATTATGGTCATGGAACTATTATTTTTGAATAAAATATCATAGTTTAAAATACTTTAATATTCATTAAAAGAAGTTGGAAATTTCAATACCGATTAGAAAACTTTTAAATGTTTATTATATGTTGCAAGAGAGTACTGTCATTTATCCATAAAAGGTTTTTATTTCAAAATTTTTTATTTTGTCATTTTAGATCATATAAGAAAAAGAAGAAACGTTCATCTCTCACATCAACAGAAACCACACCAGATGATATGTCAGGAACTCAATTGCAAACTATGCCTCTTCCATCAATTGAAGGTTCTTTGATGTCTGCTCCATCATTTCCAGAATCTTTAGATTACTTCACACCTCCCACCACACCACAAATAGCTCCAAAACCAACCTCTAATGAAGCTGCTAGAACTCGTACTTTATTAATGCAAGAAATACAAAGTGGTTTCAAATTGAAAAATGTGAGGAATACCAGGGATCCTGAAGTTTAATTTAAAAGGGGGGATCTTATCAAGATACATTAAAGTTATATCGCTTAAATGGGGCAAAAAGTTTTAACATCAATAACCATCACTTAAATCTGTGTAATTCATTATGAAATAAATACAAATACTCTTTTTAATAAAAATAATAATAAATTGAAAATAAATATTAAGTAGTTATTCAATGGTATAATATTCAACTTGTAAAATATACTATAAGAAAACATGCATTTTTTTTATTTATGTGTTAACATTGTTTGATGTATTTGAATTTGTTTCATAATTTCCTGTTGCACAACAATTAAGGAATTCATAATAAATTTTTTGGTATTTTAGCTTGGAGATATTAAACTTCAATTAGTAATTATGTTTCATTACTATCAGTTATATTTTATGCAGCATCCGTAAAAATCAGCAATAAGAGATTCTTTTTCTGAGATTAAACCTTCAGTGATTTTTTTTAATGCTGTGGTATTTTATGATTGTAAAATATCTAGATTCAGTGCATTGTTTCAGAATGTAATAATAAAGTGCTATATGAAAGATATTTTATACAAAGATCCTGTATTTTTTACTTTTCTTTATTTGGGGAAATATGTAAATCAATACTTACATTTTAGTGATAAGAGATAAAGATTATTATGCATTATTTTTGTACTTTGTATTGCAGATGCTACAAAGATCCTGTATTTTTTACTTTTTTTATGTTGTGAAATACATAAATGTTATACTCACATTTTAATGATAATAGGTAAAGGTTATTATACATAATTATTTTTAAACCTTGCATTGCTGTTGTTAATTTAATTTAAATATTCATTAAGCAAGTGAATAATCATATTACCTATATTTATATTTACAGTAGCTATAATTAATAAAACTTTAGCTGCATGTTTCTGTGATAAAAGTGAAGTTTTAAAATTATTAAATGCATTATAACAGGTAATTATTTAGATATAAATTTCTGTTTTAATTATGTTTAAAAAAATGTATTTTAAGTGTTGCAATTTATTTCTTATTTAAGTCATTAAATAACTTATGTAAATCTATATATATTATTTTACATTGGATGTATAAATTTAAATTGTTTGCATAATAAACAAATGTTCATTTTATTAAAGCATATTTATGTATTATTCCAAAGTTTCATATTTCAAATGTATCTTTTTCTATAATTTTTTAAAGTTTATGTATTTTTTTGGGGAAAAATAACTATGGATGTTTAAAATTAATTGATAAAAAATTATTATAAAAAAAACTTTTAAAAGAACTGTGTTTTTATAATATATATATATATTAACTTGTACAATATTTTATTTTAAAACGATGCTGATCATTAAAAAAGAAAGTCTGATATATGTTAGTCTTAAATCTTGTATAAGAGTTTAGAACTTGCTGTTCCAAGATTTCTTTACACAAATCGTGGGTTAATAAATTATTTAAGGTTTTTTTTTAAATTCTTTAATTTTATATGTATCTAATCACAGTAAATATATATATTTAAATATCATTTTATTTTATAGGCTATATAAAAGGGGTTGTTTCTCTTTGTATTGTATTGTTATTTCTGTTGTTTATAATTAAGTATTAAACAAAATGTATTTCATTCCATTACTTTTTCTGTGATATGATTGTTATTAATATTGGTTGGAAATTAAAAGTATTGAAGATTTTTATATATTTCTTAAGGTATAATTTTGCTTTTGTTCCAAATGTTTATTGATGGTAGAAATTAGTTGGAGATTATTTTCTTCCTTATTAGGTGTCAAATTTGGAATTTCTAGAACTGTTAACATGTTTTAAAATGTAAATCATTGTTTTTTTCATGATTAAACATGTAGATATATTTGTATCTGCATTCTTTTGTAAAGTAAATACCTATGATGTTGTAAATTTTATATTAAAATCTGAAAATAAATGTAAAAAAGAAGAGTAATCAATTTCTATAGATATGTTAAAAATGAAGTAAAGATATCTATCCTTGTCATGATGTAAGTTTAAAAATTCGTAGCAAAAATAGATAACAAATATTGATTAATCATGTATTTATTTGCATGTATTATATTTCCCCATCCCAGAGCAAATCATGAACACTGAAAATTTAATAGTTTAATTTCCTATGAAATTTCAAATTTTTTTCTAGTCATGCAAAATAAAATTTTACGATGCAGTACTTAAATCTTCTACATATCCTAAGGAATTGAAAATATCAAAATGTGCATTTTAAAATTACCAAGTATATATTTGTATGTAATGGCAATGTTGTATTTTTCCTAGTAATTCAGGCCATACAATTTCTAGATTGAATCATTTGGTGAGAAGTTGATCATGTATGCTTTTTAAAATTTTGAGCCATATACATATAATATGACTGGTCAATTGTTCTTTTATATAAGGATTTATTTATGAATATTAATCAAAATATTGTAGACTGTTAATACCTTGTAACATTTATAAAATTTCAAATGTTTGTATTATTTCTTCTAATTACCATTGTTTTACTTGGATGCTCTTCATTAATGTACAATTGATAAAGTTTTATAGCAAAATAATTTTAATCACCATTAAGCTTCTTTTACCATTACTAGTCTGTAGATTTAAATGTTTTCTCAACATTTTTTTTTTACAAATATCTATTCATGTATTTACTTCAGTAAAGAAAAGTTCTTTAAATTGATAAATTCCTCAGTCTAAAGTAATTGCAAAAACTATATTTTGGTAATCATTAAAAAAATTTCTATATGTAATTCAAAAAAGAAAATATGTATGCAAAGGCATTTTTATTCGAATCCAATCAATATTTATTTAAAAAATTCATTTCATATAAATTTTTCTTCCTTAATTGACTTGAAAGGAAGGGGGAAAGCTTAGTTTTGTTTTAATGCAATTTTTAAAATTAAATATATATGTAGTAAAGCTTAAAAGTTGTTAGAGATTTGTTCCTACTCTATTAATTTTCATTAAGTTAAGCATGACATGTTTTTAATGGTAGCTTTTAAATGGTTGTGCGAAATAAAATGGAGAATTATCAAAATACAGCTAATTTGTATATTTAAGGTGATTAAAATATTGAATTATTTTGTATGAGCTCTTTTAAATATGTAATGTAATTACGTTTCAAAGTATTTTAGTGTTCTAATTATATTTTATTGACAATGTATTGTTTTCATGTTGCTTTTTATAATTACGATACTGTCTTTGCATTCCATAATTACTTTGTTGCTTGAATATTTTGTTACTGCTTTACTACTTATTTTTTATTAACTAGTAGGCACAATTTTGTTTATGAGTTTATTTATATTCAAAGTAACTTTTTTAAAATATATATTATGACTTTAATATTGCATACTCATCTGTTATAAGATGAAGATTATTTCAGTTGTGTTTATGATTTATATTTTTTACACGTATTATTGACAAGTCTTTTAAAAATGCATATCTCTATCATTCTTTATCTTGTTTATATATTTTCATACATTTCTAGATGCACAAAGTAGATTGTTTTCACTTTTTTTTTATGCTTTTTAAATTTGTACAGTTGTTGAATTTGTTAGTGAATTTAACCAATAAAGTTGTTGAAATTTAAAGGAAATCTTTGATATTTTTTGATCTAGTAATTTTATAAGAAAATTCATGAATTTCCAATATTTTGAATTATATCAACGAACCATTTAAAAATTAAACATTTTGAAAATCAAGTGAAATATATTTATAATGCAGAAAAATACCTTTAAATAAAATTTTACACTTTAGTTATATAAATAATGAATGACATAATATTTCACATCTCTTTAAAAAAATTTCATTTGTTTTTTATACATTTTCCAAGAATTTTATAGTTTGAAGAAGTTTATTTTGATTCTCAAAGCCTTAAAATTTAGTAAACTGACCACTCATGATCTTAAACTAATTTAAATAGACTTAATATTCTAATGTATATACATTTCTGTACAAGTTTATAGATAATATTTGGAATCATACATAATCGTATTCTAGTAAAATCATTTGTACATTATCCGTATATATATATATATATATATATATGAAAAGGTATAAAAACCAGTATATAACAGGTCAATTGAAAAGTTCCCGGCCTACCATAGTAAAACACATTTTTTTTGGCAAAATTAGTTATTTTTTTATTCAACATAATTCCCTTCAAGGGTGATACACTGATTATAGCGACCCTCTAACTTTTCGATACCCTTTTTGTAGAACGATTTGGCCTTTGCTTCAAAATAGGCCTCAGTTTCCGCGATCACCTCTTCATTCGACGAAAATTTCTTCCCAGCGAGCATTCTTTTGAGATCTGAGAACAGGAAATAGTCGCTGGGGGCCAGATCTGGAGAATACGGTGGTTGAGGAAGCAATTCGAAGCCCATCCAATTCGAAGGATTTTTGCCATCGTTTTCACTGACTTGAGACACGGTGTACTGTCTTGGTGAAGCAGCACTTCCTTTTTCTTCAAATGCGGCCGTTTTTCGGCGATTTCGTCCTTCAAACGGTCCAATAACGCTATGTAATAGTCGCTGTTGATGGTCCTTCCTTTTTCAAGGTAGTCAATGAAAATTATTCCATGCGCATCCCAAAATACAGACGCCATCACCTTGCCAGCCGACTGTTACGTTTTCCCACGCTTTGGAGCGGGTTCATCGTGTGCAGTCCACTCGGATGACTGTCGATTGGACTTCGGAGTGAAATGATGGAGCCATGTTTCATCCATTGTCACATATCGACGCAAAAACTCGGGTTTATTACGCTTGATCATCTTCAAACACTGCTCCGAATCATCAACTCGTCGTTGTTTTTGGTCAAAAGTGAGCTTGCGCGGCACCCACTTTGCACAGAGCTTTTTCATACCCAAATATTCGTGAATGATATGATGTACTCGTTCAGTTGATATCTTTAGAGTGTCTGCGTACCATAATTCGAGTTGATCGGCTATCATAGGCTATGGCCCTCTAGATCATTACGCATGCTGGGCGGACAATGTATTGCACGACAGCGTGGTTGGAATTGTACCATTAACCAGTGCGTTTAAACACTCGTACCAAGGGGATTCATCATTAAATACCACGTTTTGCCAATCTGCGGTATTCCACGTCGCTCTGACTTGGCACCACTGTAGACGGAGTCACCGATGTTTCTGTATTAAAGGCGGTAAGAAAAGGATGCTTGATTTGCAGATTCGCTTCCGCAAAGCGTCTGGAAATGGTTTGTGGAACTACTGGCAGCCCTACATCTGATCGTATCGTGAAATGAGTCACTGTGGGATTCACGAGCACTTGCCGCTTGATTCTCTCGCCTCTTCGTCTTCCTGGTCACTTCAGACCCGATTTTCCGCATGTGGATACCATCTCGTGTCTACCTCTCCCAACATGTTTTGACGGCATACTCCGAACGATCGACCTAGTTAGCAGCTGTCGCATGAACCAGGTTGCGGTTTTCATACCAATAATCAGGCCGCTCTCAAATTCACTTAACTGTGCGAAATGTCATTTCACACATTTACCTGGCATTTTACACTTACTTAAGTCCTCCTAGAGTCAGAATGTGATCGTTATGTTTATGAATCTTCCACTATGCGCTAGTTTATATAAGACCACTTCCTGATTGCTACACTACCCCAGGATATGTGATAATGCTCATTGGCATCAAACTTGGATCATTTTCATATCGGACATGATTTAACTACTTTATAAAGATGCGTGATAGTAGCTCGCTTTTTTCAACATTCCTGAGTGTGTTTACAAACTCGCACTGGTCACGAGAAGATTAAGGCTTCCATCGATATGAACAAAGAATATCCAAGGGTAATGTTTATCCCATGGAATTTCCGACTTTTCTCTTCAAAGCTATATTAATGTTTTTAAGTGCATGGAATTAAATGCATTCGAAAGATAGACGGAAAAAGGAATGCTTTTGCGTGATTATTTTATCTTCCTGATGTTTGAAATAATTTTTAAGTAATTACTTAATACATAAAAACTCACATTTAGTGCACTAAAATCAAGAACGACAGTTATTAATTTATTATTATTTTTTTTTTTTGTAGAAAATATGATGGTTTGTAACTTTTTTCGAAAAGGAGGCTGTGCACCAAAAGAGGTTGGAAGTCTAAGATCTAAACAATCACTAAGAGACAACTCAATTTTAACCCTGGACGAGGCATCATAGCAAACTCTAACCTTAATGATCTTTTTTAAATTCTCGAGTGAGTGTGCTGGGAAAATGTATAGCACAAGAGCCGGATACGGTTATGCTGCGCCAAACAAAGTACAATTGTGATGAAGACGTTTGAAAAATGGAAAACAGATAAAAATTGGTTGAAAAGAAGGAGGGTGGAAAATAGAGAATTATCGCTAGGGTATTCCGAGGGCGTGTCATTCATATTTTTCAAAGAGAGTAAACCTCATAGGAAAGAAAAAAGATCACCAGGGTGATTCGGGGGTTATGATTCCCGTACTTACTTAAAGAAGACCAGCTCCTAAGGGTTCAAGTTCTCGCGCTGTAGTATGGTGAGGCATAAATTAACCCTTTAATTGACTGAGATTCAATCTCTCTGTGTACTATCCCATTGATCATTAATGATTTCTTTGTACCTTTAATACAATTCAGGATTTCGTTTAAATGAATTATCTAGTTTTAACATCGCTTTGCATTACAGTAATTATTTAATTCGTCCAAGCTCAAAAGTTTTGTTTCATATGTATTATTTTTGCAAGTTGTATTTTTCTCAAAAGTTTCTGAAACACCAGCATTTGATTGCGAAATCTACTGCAATTAACTTATACAGGACTTATAACTTACTTATACAGAACTCTCTTGATAATCCGATGTGGCCACCGTAGCTTACTATTGTTTATCACCATATTAAATTTACTCAAATAAAAAGAAATTATTGTATTGCAACCAGTTTTAGTAAATAGTTCAACGGATTTTCTTTACTTTTGGAGGGACGGCGTTGTTTTCGTCGAGTAGTGATGCTACTAAAGTCCAGGTGGAGCTGATGCACGATAAATCTGTTCGAGACCCCAGTCCTCCTGTTGGCAAGATGTGGGAGTTTGGAGAGTGAGGTGTCATCCTTATTACTTGATTGATGCTCAAAATTAAGAGATCCGTCATCAATAACCTTGGTGTTGCTTTTCAGTGCGACGTTGATAAATTATTGCATCGTTTGGTATCCCGGCAGATATCGCATTTAAATAGCAAAAGTTATGTATTATTCAGTAAAATTTAACACGGTAAACGCAAATAACATATCAAACACACGAAATAATTAAAACTGCTAAAAATATACTGCTTTGTGTTGATAGCCAACATTATTCCATTGACGTAGAAAGTATAAAATAATTTTCTAACTTAAAAGCCTGTGCAAAGAACACAGTATTAATGGCAGGGCTTGATAGGTGAAGTGCCAGATTATAGAGAGAGTATTGCATTCCCCCCCCCGCTTAAAAACGATCGCATAAATTAAAATATGAATATCTTTTCATAATACTCATATCTGCAACTTTTCCCTTCTCGAGACAACATTTATAACCTATTGGGAGAGCACTTCAATTCGACCCTCCGATATATGTCAGAAACTTATTCTTTTATTTTTAACTCTTAGTTATGACTGGTTTTATTCTGCAGACCTCTCGCTAATTTATACATAACTTTGCTCCCAATACTACCTTTTTGACTTGTAGCACAAATGCGTATGTCAGAACAGAATGTCAATAATGGAACGTGGCAAATTAAGATTGCCGATAACAAATATGGCATCAAATAACGAAAAATTAGTATCATTGCACAACATTCAGCCATCTCATAATTTTTTTAATACATATTTGTTGATGATTAACTTTAAGCAGTATACCAATATGTTCATATCTTAAAGAACTTTTAAAAATCTGAGTGTCCTTTACTTCTCAATACATAAAATATTACTTTTTCCCAATATATAAATTTTACTTAATTTTTATTAATATACTTTCCTTCTCAGTATATAAAATCAAGCATATTTCACTTAATGTGGCGTCATTAAACCATTGTCTGATTAAGTTGGCTGACACCAAGAACTTGGATAATTATGCACTACACTGATTTCAAGAACACGAGTTTCTTTCTTCTGAAACAGTACACTGATTTTAAGAACACGAGTTTCTTTCTTCTGAAACAGATGCAGCAAATATTTTTTTGCACAGGGCATACCCTCCTCCTATGAACACAAGAATAAATATTTAAAAAGTGTATTTTCAATGTTTTATCATGTTTATATTAAATAAACTTTGTGACATTCAGCTACTTGCAATTTTCTCTTCACTAACCTTGAGGATTTTTTGTCAATTTGAAAAGTATAAAATTTTAACTCCTTTAAAATTAAAATGAACATGATAGATAAAGATAAGAAAGTGTAATGAATTGAATTTGAGATAGTGATATAAGCGAAATATAATTGCAGGGAAGGAGGATAACAAGCTGATAAATATTTGTAAATCAGAGTGCATCATTGTAATTAATCATTTGAAATGAAGCACCTCTGAGTTAGAGTAGTAAAACGTGAACCTCATGAATGATTTGATAAGCTATTAGAATACAAAATCTGATTAACTGAGTTAAGTGGGATTCAAGATAGAGCAATCTTGCATATATATATATATATTTATAGCTAATAAACTGTTTTATTAGCCTTTAAGATGGCTGTAGAGTTAAATAATGAAGGAAATAAGTATAACTTTAAAAAATAGGTTACATGGAAACCATGTTTTTAGCAAATATTGAGTTAAATTACAGATTTTTGCATAAAGCAGAGGGGATATCCTATCTTAACTTTTCAAAAATGTTTATTTTCCTACAATTTAAACAATGAAGTTCATTAGCATGATGCAGAAATAATAAAAATGAATACAACACAGATGAATTTAATGAATGATAAATGTATTTTTTAATGAAATCAAAGTGGTTTTAAAATTTGTTCTAATATTCCAAACATGGAATCTAGCAGTATACAAAGGGAATATTTAAGGTACTGCAATCTTTTGATTAATTTTCAAGAAACATCAAACTCACAGACAATTACAGCATCTAAAGGCACTCTTTATTTTAAACATATCAATTTTCATTCTATATTTGACAAAACTAGAAACATTTTATTTTTAACATTAATACAAACTGTGATTCACACAATATAATCAACAATTTATTAACAAATATATTTACACATAAGTTCTATAAAACTTATTCAATATGTCTTATGAAATTCAATTATGCATTCTCTATATGTAAAAGAGGATCAAATCCAATTCGGTAGTTAATGAAGTAATTGCTTATATCAATACATTTGCACACCATATAAAATGCAATTTTTAAGAGCACGTACAGAAAACATAACTGATTTTTAATCAAGACACTTGTAGCAATATATAATATATTATAAAATGTTAGATTTAATTTCTGATCAAAAGAAACCAAAAGTTAACAAAATTTTTTAATACTTAACAGTTTTCTGATTCAAATGTTGTGCTTCTAATATTTTCTTAGAGTTACAAAATATTCAACATTTTTACAAGTGTTTTACTAATATTTTTAAACTAAAAGAAGCATTACTTGATAATGGACTAGAATATCTGTGGAAACTATCAAATATGAATTTAATCCTGAAGGGAGAAGATTCCCCTCCCAAACAATAGCAAAAGATATGCATATTTATTTTTGTTCTCCATCATTAGACAATCTTTATAGCTCTCAAATTTAGTCTAGCGATTAAATTTTGTCAAATAATGTTTTGACTTAAATTTGATACTTAGGAGCACTGGATATATAACTGGCTAGAAAAGTCTCTTAAACTCAATTATTATCACTGGTAATAAGGCTGTCTATATCCAGTGTCAGCTGGTCCCCTTGGTTGAATATGAGGTACATTTGGATTTGCTGTAGGAGGAGGTGCTGTGATTGGCCTTGGTGGTAGAGCTGTCCTTGTTGGGGGTGGTGGTACAGTTCCAGGCCCCCACTGTTGCAGATAAGAAGGATTTTCTTCATAACCACCAGTTGCAGGAGCAAAATGCTGTGGTGGTAAAGGCCTAGGCGGGTGCTGCGGCCCTCTTGGAGGTGTATATGTCGCAGGTGGTGGATGATGAACTGGTGGTGGAGGAGTTGAGTAAATAGGACCACTAGGTGCATGGATTGGAGGCTGGTGATGAACAGGAGGTGGAGGTTGAGAAAATGTTTGAGTACTAATAGGAGGTGCCTGTGAATAAGCAGGAGTTGGATTTGGATGCGGATGCTGATAGGCATGAGTGGCATAATTACTTGGAGGATGCTGCAAAGCTGGCATAGGATGATTTGTGGTTACACTACATGTATACTGAGGAGCATGAGTTTGAGGATGAATATGAGGAGCTGGTGCAGGAGCAGAATGACCTGCACCATCATCTTGTATGGGTACTGTTATCAAATTTGGTCTAGTACTACTAACAGGTATGGAAGTTTGGTAACTTGCAGGAGAATGAGGATATTGACGTATCTGGTTTACAGGGCTACCCATAGGTATACTGGGATTTCTTGAGTGATCCACTGGGTCTCTATGATCTTGAGTGTGTTGAATATGTCCAACCATCATTGGTTGATGTGACACATCTACATGCAAATGCCCTCTAGGATCACGTGGATCTCTTGCAACTGGAACATGACTAGGTCCTACTGAAATTGGATTACTAGCTGGAACTGTATGTGGTGTTGTTCCAGATCCAGAAGAATTACTAGTTGATGTGGAATTAGGCTTAAGATGCCTGTGATTGACATGAGCCTAAAAAAAATTATATAATTAAAATATAACTTTGGAAAAAAAGAAATATTTTTACGATTAAATGAAAGTAAATATGGATAATGTGCAAGAAAATGATAAGTTTTTACACATTTAACTATGATTTTAATTTCTGACATTTTATTGATCGATAAAAAGAAAATGCTGACAAACTAGCTTACTTTTAAATAAAGATTTATTTTCTATTCTATTTTTAAAAAAACCTCTATGTCTAATCATAAAATCTTTAATGATTTAGTTAACTACGTTTTATATGCAATTCACCACCTGTGAGGCATACAATTTTGCATCTACCAATAAGTTCTATTAATTAGTAATTCTCAGGAAAATATTAAGCATTGATTTTACATGATTATTGTTTTAAGGTAAGAAAAATTGCAATGAAATTTAAATCAATGAATTAAATAAAATAATTAAAGAATTTAAAATAAAGTTCAATCTAAGACATATGACTTTAATTTCAAATAAAACTACATTTAATACATGTAATAGTGGAGTGAGTGACAATGGACTTTTAAGGCGCAAGAGTCAAAACGGGCTATGCTACACAAAACATTTTGAAAAATAAATTAAAAACTACATTATTTTAAAAACATGAGACAAATATAAGGTGATATTGTAATAGTGGACAAAGTAGACTTGTAGTAATACTAATAGTACTTAATACTTGTAGTGGATATTGTATTGAGGGATGGAGACCTCGTATTTCTAACTCTATAATACTACTATAGAGAAACTGGATATTAGATGTATCTGGAAAGGAGTCTTGTTATTTATTATATAGAATTAAAAAAAATAGCCAATTTTTTAGGTCAGTATCAATATTGTGTCACTTGACATTATAACACATACTTCAGCTATGCTTGGTATCATTTAATGTCTTATTAACATACAGGTTCTAATTATTCATCAGAATAAATTGAGAATAGGCAATAAATATTTATTACCTGCAGATCTCTTTGACTCAAATATGTCCGCCCACAAGCACCTGGAACATGTTTTCCTCCACCATAGTTGCACATAAAAACTGTGCCTAAAGCACTCTGTTCAATTCTCTGAACTTTTTCATCACACCTGTAAAGAAAATGAATAATTTGATAAGAAATACAGTGTGCCTTATGATTAAATAATATAATAATGTGTATGAAGTATCATTAATACTTACTTAGGACAAATTTTATCACACTTTTTGGCACAATCATAACAGCATACATGCTTACAAGGAATCTGAAAAATGAATTTTATGAATATTTGTAATGCATTCACACACAAAAATAGAAACAACACCAATACCTTAATAATACAGTGTTAAAATATTTTGAAAACAGAATTATTAGTAATTAATACATCTACATAAAAATACATTTATGCAACTACAGTCATGCAAATAAGGAAGGAAAATGATATTAATGAAATCTAGACAATGCTAACATTATTAGAATGACCATAACCATTCCTTAATTTTCCCTTCTGAAAAATTACCTTAAAGAAATTTAATCCCATTGTAATGATATCAATATAAATTACTAGCCTAAAGAGATGGATCAATTTTGAACGCATACAAAAATTAATATGTTAAAATGTCTCTTGTCAAATATTGAAAATAATTTCCTCCTAAGTTTCTTTGGACACATTTCAACAATAGGTTTCAAAATGTTATATCTTCATCTAAGATTGACAGTTATTCATACTTCTGTTAATTAACAGCTTATTGTTTTAACAAATCAAAATCACATAAATGCTTTTGACTTTATAAAGTTCACAGCTTTATGTTATACATGTTTATGAGGAAAATTTATCAACAGATAGACAAATGAAAGTTGGTCAAAAACAAACAATTATAACTGTAAGGGTAATTCCTACTATAAATTTTGTATGTAATTCTATTTAAATACTATCTTCAAAATGGGCTAAAAATTCAATCACTGTTTAAGCAACTACACAAACATTGAGTACTAATTATTCAGAATTCATACTGATGTATTCTTTTGCATTAACCTAAATCTTATGTAAATATAGCTGATATACATTTTTAAAATAATTTTAAGGTAGACAGATAATAATTTAGTTTTATACTAATGTCTTCAATTTTCTTTAAAAAATTCATCTCTCATTTCAGGTAATTTTATAAAAAACCTATGTGCAATATTATGAATTTAAACAATTTTTTCAAAAAAAGTATTACAGCATTTACTAAAGGGTATTTATGCAAAGAAAATGTTAAGACTACAAAATGTAAATTTTCCTAAATTACTTACTATAGAAAGGTAATATTTTATTTAGCCAAGTGGAAGAAAAACAAAAATAGTAACTAAACAATTGAGGTTAAATTTCATAATACGGAAATATTATGATTTAATAAAACAGAAAAAAATTCCATTATATTTAAACCAGGCATCTATAAAAATTGCTAACATTTCAAATCAAAGTTTGGGGAAAAAAAAAAATCTAAAATTCTTTTGAAACTTAATTCTATGAGTTTGCAAAAAGTCAATTACCATACGTCCATAATTTAAAATGGGAAGAGAACATTTTTCACAACAGTGGATCAAAGGATCAATAACCTTTTCTCCTATGAGATTGACCTACAAATTATTAAAAAAGCAATTCATAAAAATGCAAGATAATTTAAAAAGAAAAAAAAAATATTTAAAAACAGCTGAACCAAATTTTATATAATGTTATTGATTTCTAGACAAAGCCAAAAATTATACAATAGAAATGATGTAAGAAAATTAAAACGTCATTTATTATATCTACAAGAATTATAAAAATGGTACACCCTTATCCATTAATTTAATTTCAAGTATGCTTCTTATATAATGATACTAATAGTTGTTTTCATGCATATTATGACTTAAATACATACAAAAGTCACATATAATAAAAATTAGAGAGAGAGAAAAAAAAAAGATATTCTATTATTATTGTATTTTTATTAACTAGTACAAGTGAATTGAGAATTATGTTTCCATGATTAAGAGTAGCAGTATAGAAATAAATATATAATTTTGAAACCTCTGTTTTAAGAAAATTGGTTTATATTTACTCATCTTACATATTAAGAGTTGGGATATTCTTTAAGGACAATCATTCAACCAAATTTTGTCTTGCATGTTCTACATGGGACAGAATGAGAAAACTCCACAATCTTTAGCAATTAAGCAGTGACTAAAGGTATTTCATTGCAAAATATTTAAAATAATAATGATTTTTTTGAAAGGTTTTTAAAAATGAAAATTGTTTTCTTTTTTGTCAAGGTGATACTTTGCAAAACACAATTTTTGGTTTAAACGTTTTGTTGAAAAAAAAAAGTATTAGACATAATAGTTAAATGTAAATGACCAGCAAACAGAATTATGTTGACTTAAAGAGTGAGTCAGATGAACTATTAGATGAAGATGGCTTAGAATAAACCATTACACCTAAAAGCATTATGATACTTTATCAGCTATATGTATTTTACAGTATAAAAAAAAAGATGTGTCAATTTTATAAAATTGTAAACATTATAACATTTAAATTATATCATCATGACTTTTATCACTGCATATTTTTCATCACTTTTTACAAAATATTTGAGAATTATCAACTTAGTTTAGCCTAAAGATGAAATTAAACTATTTCTTATTCAGTATTTCATTCTTCAATTTAGCTTGAATATAAAATGTAATTTTTATTTAAAATACAAAAATGTGATTGATATAATAAAATGAAAATAAATGAGTCTTTGATTATTTATAATTCAATCACATAAAATAAAATTCTTAGCGAGAAATACATTTTAATACCCAGAAACATCAGCAATTATACAAATTTAAACAACTTTGGCAAATTACTTAAAAAAAAACAAACTTAGATGCATCTACCTAGACAATATATATACAAATGATGAAAACAATTATTTTAAAAATAAAAGAAAAAAGTAAAAAAAATTAGTAAACAAGTATGGAATTAAACATCCCTACACCTTATTTAATACACCAAAAGTTTGTATTAATAAGTAAAGTAATAATTTATAGAATGAACAAAAACAAATTTCTTTTAAAGCATACCTTGTGATCCCAACGTAACTTTTGATTTTGATGAAGTGGTTCAGGAAAACTTCTATCCATTGGACTAAAAGCAGGTGTTTCCAGTTTTGAAATAACCTCCTCAATAACTGAATCTCCATCTAAAATTAACAATATTCCATTTATTAATAGCACAAAATTGCTCCTTTTAAAAATGAAAAACCATCTCACAGATAAAATCAAATACAATATTAATATTAATGAGAATACCAGTTTTTATAAATAGATTGATCAAAAATTCATTTTTTGTTACAGTTTGAAAACATTAATAGGCTAAAAAGTTAGGAGTATTTAATTTTTCAATTATGTAATTATCTTATTAAAAGTAGGGTACTAAAAAGAAAAATTACAACTCTATCTTCAAAACATGCATATTTAAGCAGTTTATTTTTTATGGTCGAAATGAATGAATTCTCAAAAGCTTTAAATTTTTAAAGCTCCTGTACAATAGTCAATAAATTAAATTATGTGAAATATTCAGGACAGAAATAATTGATAAGTTAAAAGTCTAGTCAGTCTTATTGATATCATTTTGAAACAGCTTTTTCTCAGTGAAGATTAAAAATTATTCCTTCAACCAAACAATACAGTTTAAAATATTTTATTGCCTTTCTAGCTATCTGAAATTCTTCTTAATGATTGGTTTTCCATAACTTCAAAAAATTTATAGCAACAAAAAAATAATCCTCAAAGCTGTTGGTTCATATAAAGCTTAAAATTTATTCCACAACTAGCTGCATAATGTATCATACATTATAAAAATATATTTCACAAATATTTTTGGAAACTTTTCTGTTAGCCAGGTGCAAATTTCATCATTGCATTTCTTTGGATGCAAGTGACAAATCACTGCAGTATGAACATTTGGATCCTACATACAATTAAGGAACAAGCAGTAGTATTTTCGCAAAACGAAGTTATATTTAGGAGATAGCAATCAATGAAGTTGTAATCTTTCCATTTGTTGCAGCAAAGAATATATGCAAAAGAACATGGTTTTAAACTTTAGAGATCATCTTTTTTTAACATCTTCGTGATTCTTTTAAAGCTGGAATGAAGAAATGTCTGGGAAATGGTGTGAGAAGCAATTATATATGAACCATGTTCATATAATAAATTGCACATAATAACTGTTCACATAAACAACTGTTTCAATCCATAGCATAACTATGGATTAAATCAATTATTTATGTGTGTCAATTATTTATCAAGTTCATGTGGAAAAGGGAAACCACCAAACTTTTGAAAAAAAATTCTAAATATTAAAAACTTGTGGTCTTCCAAATTAAAACTGCAACTGAAATTATTTAGCACTTCATAAGTGTATAAAAAATATTTTTAAATAAAACAATTTTTTTATGAGTTTTTTTATTCTTGAAATAATTTATATAGCACCATTGCCAAATCGAAATATTTGCACACAGGTAACAGAAAATACTAAGAGAAAGGAAGATGATGGAGCTTATGGCGTACGAGCCAGATATGGCTATGTTGCGCCAAACAAGATGTAAATGTGATCTAGACATTTGAGAAATGGAAAAAAGAAAAACTAGTTTTCAAGGAAATTTGAAAATAGAGAAGGATCATTAGGGAATCCTGAGGGTATGTCACTCATGTTTACCATAGACTGTAAACCCAAGGGGAAAAAAAGATTACTAGTATGTGCCTCAGGGTCATGATTCCCATATCTAACAAAAAAAAAGATAAGTGTGAGAGGGTGGGAAAGGTACCATATTTTATTAAAAAGAATTTATTTTTAAAAGTCAAATAAATTATCTGATGGAAATATATTGCAACACAAGGTGTAAGATATTAATAATAACAATGGAGTGGATCTAACAGTGTTACTGAAGGGGTTCACAGACAATATGATGGGCCTAAATCTCAAATACGAGCCTATTGTATGATTGCCTCTACAGACTATGACAGACAGTTTAGTATAAATAACGTTACAAACCATCCAGAATATTATTAAATTAATTGCTAACATAATTTGATCAATCTGCATACTGTACAGAAACCACTGAAATGTTATGAAATGGAATAAAATAGGTAAATATATGTCACAACATTCAGAACTGTCACCCACCTGCATTCTTGTTTAATAAAAATCATGAAATATTGGTGGCATGAGAAAATCCCAATGCAATATGATTTAAAAAAATTTAGGCAATTATAAATAGTTATAAAAATATCAAAAGTTCTTTCAACCCAAACAAGTGATTTTTCTGCAAGATGCAAAACAGAACATGCACTGCTTTAATATTAAAATACTTTTTCAAGACATGTCCAATAAAACAATTATAATACATGCATAATTGTTTTAAGTGTTAATTTACATGCTCAGAATTTACAATGTTTTTTTTGGCCAATCAGAGGTAATCTTTGTACTTGTATCTAAAATTTTTTTGAAACTTTTGCCAGTTGAGAAATTAACATGGATGTTTTACTTCAATGTGCATTTTGTTGTTGTTGATATTATGTCTCATATGAATAGTGTTGCTAGAAAAAAAAAGGGGTAAACTTCAAGAGAGGAAATTTATGTGTTTGATAAATTGCTCACTAATTGGAGAACCTGGAATACTTGCGAAAGTTGATGCATCTAAATTCATGAAAATGGTGTGGCTTTTGAAATAAGACAATAGAATCAAAGCATCAAGTTATTAAAACTCATTTTAATGTGGTTTCATCAAACGACTGATTAATTTTATGGTAATAAGTAGTTATAATAATATGAAATATAATTTGATTTGACTGAATGTGACATAAAAGCAACAATAGATTTTATATCTATTTTTTGTGGAAGTGATTGAATCTAAATTTGTGAAAACAATTATGATGCCTTCAATACATTTAATCAGGTTTATTAGCAAATTAGGTTATTAAAATTTATTTTTCCTATTCTTTCATTTAACATGCTTCGAGTTTAAGCAATTTTAAAAATCATACAAGCATTTTACAGATAAATTTCCCCCTCATAATACCTAGAATTTTAAAACAAATGTACATAACACATTTTTAATGAAATTGCAAAAGAGTTCAAAGCAATTATGGATTTATTATTTTTTAAATTTATATAATTTATCAAGAGGTTTAATCTACCCCCAATTTAAATCAGGATAAATACTTAGTAATTTCAATTAATATATTTATATTATTAAAAAAATACACTTCCAGACAATAAAACAAATGCACCCTTTTCATTTGAGTAAAATGTACATATTGAACAAAATTGATTTATCAACTTCTTATTAAATAAATTAACCTTATATGTTAGTGAAATTAGCGCAAAATAGAGTACAGTTTATTAAGAGAGTAATTACTGACATGGTTTATCAGATGTTGACTTTTCAGTTGGTGTGCTAACTGTTTCATCGACATCTTCATCTGTGACACCTGTCACTGCTTTCTTAGTAGACGAACGTCTTGTTTTTCCACCACGGCGACCACGTCCCCTACCTTTACCTTTCAGTTTTAAAGAAATATTTTTACGAACACCTTGTGCCTGTGCAGAGCCAACATTTGTTTCAGAATATTCCAAATCGTCTGCTATAATAATGAAATTTAAAATTGTTAGTATTCAATAAAACTTAAATAGAAATAAATGACTAAGATAAACAAATAAGAAAGGATTAAAAATCACAAGTATTTTAAACGACATTGTTGCATAATGATAAAAAACATTAAATTTTTATGTATGCGAATAAGAGAATCGTTCAAGCTCTGTAATTAAATTTAAAATTAAATTACAATAATCCATGTGAAAATGAGAGAGTAACTATCATCGAAATTTTATACATTCGTAAATTTATCAAGAAACAATATTTACTTTCATCCGCCATGGCGACACCGCTTTATTTTCGTATGGCTACTGGTTACAGTTAAAATTAAATCTTAAATGTATTTATTTAATGTATGAATTATTTGAAAAATGCTGGATATTAAAATATGTTATATTTCAAAGATTCTTCTAGGCACTCCTAATTTCTTAATATGAATTATTCTTGAATAAATTTAATTTAAATTAAACCAAGAAAAATTTTGCTTTAAAACCATATTGGCAGAAGTGAAGTAATTTGTATTTACAAACATGAAGGGAATATTAAAGGAGGGAAATTTCTTCTAGTTTTTATGCTTCAAATCGTGAAATTAAATTATAATTTCTGATCTGGACATTTGAAGTAAAATTCTGTTGTATGATAAGATATATAATGTACACAATAAAAATATCAAATAATTTGGATTGAAACATTGGTTGGGTACTTAATTTGAAATGAATATTTCATGAATGTGTATGAATTGAATTCTTCAAATTGAACTAGTTCCTTTTTGTTTTCAAGGACTGTTATTATCCAGAATGCATAAATTTGCTCGTTTCTGTAAGTTTTGTTATTGTATAAAATATAAATTTTAAAAATTACAATGTGATTAACGTAATATGCAATAGCTTTAAAACATCCCATGGCAATTCTAATACATTACTATCTAGTTTTTTGATTAATTGAATAAATATCTTTTTGTGTCAAAGATAATGCTAAAAATTTGCTGAATACAACAACCGTTTAAAGAAATGGTCCGATAATCGCCACATTTCTTTGAATGAAAAAACTTAATTGCTGACAGTGATGAAACTTTTGAATGTTTTCCTTCTCATCCACAATTCAGATACGACAGGAAAAGCGGGATCTCAGATTGTAATTATAGTTAAAGATAGTGCACAGCAGTTGAAATTGTGTGTTTTCTTTTATAATTAATGTCTCAAAGATAAGTTAAGCAAGGATATATATGATGATTAAATAAAATTGAAGACATGTTTTTACCTAAACAATTTGATATGTCAGAAAGCAGATTTTCCCAATTTTTAATTTGCTACATATGAACCAAAATCTGTAATTAATAGATTCTGTTACATTTCAAATCTTATTACTAAATAAATTTCTGAAAATCCAGGAATAACCATCTGACGGTATTTTCGAAGAAGCTGAACTTTTTGAATTTATTAATTGTTCAATAATCTTTAAGTATAGATCTGAAACAAGAGCCAAGTTAATTCAAACACATTTTGACATGATTGTAAGCTCTGATAATTTTTAAACATATTAAACTAACAGTTTCATATAAGCTGCAAGTGTTATGCTGAGAATCTTTCCAATTAGATCTCAAGGATAAACCATTAAACAGCATGGTTAATTAAGACATTTATACATTTGAAATTACCTTTACTTAGCTCTAACAATTTATAATTAAAAATGGTGATAAATAAATTAGTGAGACTTAGGAATACAGTATGAACCTATCGCTAACGTAGCAAATTAAATTTTCACCATATTGAATTAAAGTACCATTGGGATTGTCAGTGTTTTGACCACACAATAGTTTAATGTGAAAAAGTCAGGGAGAGTGATTATCAATGTTTGGCATCTGTTCCAAGTCTAATCCATAAATTACAATTAGTAATTTATGGATTAGTAATATTAGCCACAGAAGCTTACTATAATTTATGGGAGTATGTGGGAGGGATCCATTAGATTTGCATTCTCCAACAACCATTAAATTACTACATAAAAGCATTGTTTTCTAGCCACGATTCAATAGGTGTAAGTACAATTGTGTAAACAGAATATCTTTTAGTGGAATTTCTAAGAGAAACTCTGCAAATGCTTCTATAGATTGGCTACTAAAAATATGAAAGTTATTGCTCCTGTTCTTATTTGTATCAAAAGAGTGGCATTAAAATAAATTTCAGACTTATTTTTGCTTTATAAAGTACAAGTAATTTGGTTAATTGTTTAATGTATTGATTCATGTTCTTTCGCTCTAGAAGTGAAGGAAATTTTAGAGAAGTCAAAATAGTCTTAAGACATAATTTGATTTTGTGGAATCGTTGAGGACTGCATATTCAAAACCACAAGTAGTTTAAAAGTAAGAGAATTTTCATTGTTTGGGGTTCTCAAAAACTAGGGAACAATATTTCCATCTAGATAATTTTTATCATTTGTGTTACTGTTCCACCTGACAACAGTAATGATATTGCCGATGTTAGCAAGCCTACAAACAGAGAACCTTTATCAGTAGAAGCAATCAAGAGTTAGGAAACTTAAATATTTTTGTTGTTTTACTTTAAAATTTAATAGTATCAAAAAATTTTGAAAGGGGAACTGTAAAGAGTGAAAATTATACAAAATAATAATTGTTTTCCGGTAAATCATAGACCATGAGAGTATTCAACTGTATTTTTTTGGAAATTTGTACTATTAAATTAAATCTGAATTTTCCTTTTTTTTTTTTTGTCTTTTTTCCCTGTCTAATGTAAAATTACAATTGCACTATATAAATAAATGCTAGTAGCTTTCTACAGATAAAAAGAGTAAGTTGTGTGGAAGAGTTTCATTTCTTTGTGTATATATTTAAATATGAGCATATTTTAAAAAATGAATTTACATTTAGCAAGTAATGGTACATGATATTTGGATAAATTAAAAATTATTATTTGTTTGCTGTGGTAATAATTACACATTCCTTGATTCTTATGGAAGGAAAGAAAATCTCTTGTTTAATTACAATCTTGTTAATTGATTAATTTGTTTTTAGCAACATTTAATTTTTTGATATATATTTTTACATGAAGTCTTGCTAAGTGAAAATTTCTATTATGTTTGTTTAATTATTAAAAGAAGACTTATTTCTGTATTTAAAAATACATAAATCTTTTTTATTGTAGTTTAGTACATTTAAAAAAATTAATATATAAGTTCTTTAACAATTGTTAAAAAAATATTTTCAGCATTGTTGATTCTCTGTTGGTGGAGCATTTTTAATTTTGAAGGAACTGTTGGTGGATATGCATTAGAAAATCAAGATGGAGAGTTACAGAATGGAGCTGTAGAACTAGTACTGCCAATGGTGAGTGAAAACTTTCACTAAATTGGCTTGATAGTTAAATTTCATAATAGACAGTACTTTTTTTTTTTGAAGTTCCTTTTAAAATGAATTCTCCAAGTCTTTCAGACTTTGGTGACTTATCAAGATTAGATGACTTTTCATTTGACACATCAACTCCTGTTTCTAAAAAGAGATTTAAAAGGGCAGAACAATCTATTTTAAATGCATGTAATATCACTTCTGAGTTTTTAAACGATGATTTTCATGATAATTTATTTTCTTCTGACATTCCATCTTTAAAGACTGATAATCCTTCTGCTGACAAAAATGAACCTTTAGCTTCTCCATTTTTAAATGTAAAAAATTCTTTTCAACTACCTCCTGAGGATAAGGAACATCATTCAGAATTAGAAACTGAAAAACTGGATAAGGATGATGAGGATCCTTTAGGATATTGTCAATCCCAAATGGTAAAAAGTCAGTCATCAAAATTGTTAAAGACTAATAATATTCCTCAAAACTCTTCCTCTTCATCACCATTTACATTATCTAAATCGGTGCATTTTTCACCTGGTTCAACTAACAGCATATCCGATGATATAATCCAAAGACTGAAACACAATATATCTGCTAGTCCCAAAACATTACTTTCTAGACAAGCGAAGAGAAGTAGTCTTTTGTTTGCATTGGATGAAGCTCAAAAGTTACATGAACAACTTTCTCAAACTTCAATTGGTCCTTTTTTTGGATTGCCTTCTAAAATGTCTGAACTCTTACGATGCCATAAAGGGATTGATGAACTTTATCCTTGGCAAAAAGAGTGTCTAGTGTTACCTGCTGTAAAACAGAAAAGGAATTTGATTTATTCTTTGCCCACCAGTGGTGGGAAAACTTTAGTTGCAGAAATATTAATCATGAGAGAATTATTATGTTACTTTAAGGATGCTATATTAGTACTACCTTATATATCATTGGTGCAAGAGAAAGTTCGAGGCCTAGCTCCATTTGCAATTGATTTAGATTTTGTAATTGAAGAATGTGCAGGTATAAAAGGCACAATTCCTCCTAGGAAAAGGAGGAAACGTCATACATTATATATTTGTACTATTGAAAAAGCACATTCACTTGTAAACTCAATGGTTGAAGCAAAACGAATGGATGAAATTGGTCTGGTAGTTGTGGATGAACTCCATATGATTGGTGAGCCAGGAGGTCGAGGAGCTGTTCTTGAAAGTTTACTATCTAAAGTCACTTTTATATCAAAGCAAACTCAGATAATAGGGATGAGTGCTACACTGAGCAATATGAGTGACCTCCAACAGTTTCTCAATGCTGAAATTTATGAAAAGGATTTTCGACCTATTGAGTTAAAAGAGTATGTAAAAGTTGACAAGGAACTTTATGAATTGATTGATAAACACACTGAAGAATGGCGACTTGTTCGTAATCTGGATTTCAGCTACACTAAAGATATGTTTTGCCGTGATCCAGATATGATCACAGGTTTAATTTTAGAAGTTATACCTCAAAATTCTTGCCTTGTGTTTTGTCCTACTAAAAAGCACTGTGAAAACGTTGCAAAAATGGTTTGCCAATTCTTGCCAGATTCTGTAGTTTCTCATAGAAAAGAGGACAAAGAGCTTATTTTGAAAACGCTCAAAGAAGAAGGGAATGGTAATGTTTGTGAGATTTTGGCTGAATCATTTAAATATGGGATTGCTTATCATCATAGTGGACTGACCATGGATGAACGTAAGTTAATTGAAGAGGCATATCAAAATGGTGTGTTGTGTTGCTTAATTTGTACTTCAACTCTTGCTGCTGGTGTTAATTTACCTGCAAAAAGAGTTATACTTCGAGCTCCCTATGTAGGTAGGGAATTTATCACCCTAAGCCGCTACAAGCAAATGATTGGAAGGGCTGGCAGGGCTGGTATTGACGATTCAGGCGAAAGTATTTTAATCATTAAACCAACTGATAGATTAAATGTAGGTAAGTTATTAACATCTGATATGGATTCGTGCCAAAGCAACTTCATCACTGAACCAGCACTTCTTCTTACTCTCATTCTTAGTTTAGCTGGGCTTGAAATAGCTAATACAATACCTGATGTGTATTCTTTTATGGATCATACTTTAGCAGCCATTCAAAATCGAAAAGTTGGATGTACACCAAGTTCAATAATTGAGGACACAATAAAAGCATTACTGGAACACAATTTAATACAATATGATAAAGCAAACACTGAGGCATTTTCTATAACAAACTTAGGAAAAGCTGCATTTCGTGGAGGTGTTGATATTGTTACTGTTGAAGAATTCCTCAATCGATTAAGTCAAGGTTTAAATGGGCTAGTTCTGCATTCCTATTTACATTTATTGTACTTAATAACACCAACTGAGTTTTCTACTTCAATACCATTCTCAGCTGATATATTTTATCAAATGTATAACTCTTTGACTTCACATGACATTGGTGTAGCAGAACGCATAGGTATTTCTGAACGGATGGTCATGTTAATGGCAAGTGGACGATCATTTGGAAAGAATCAGGTGATTCTCCATCACTTTTATTTGTCATTGATATTGTATGACTTATGGAATCAAAACTCTGTGTGGTATGTTGCAAAAAAATATAATGTTCATCGGGGTGTGATTCAGAATCTTTTGAACAGTGCTAGTGCTTTAGCTAGTACATTAAGTAACTTTTGTCAAGAATTGAAGGAATTCTGGGCCTATCAGCTATTATTACCTGACTTTGTGAAGCAATTATCATACTGTGTAACAATGGAATTGATTCCTCTGATGGAACTTCCTGCAGTGAAACGTGGGCGAGCTAAACAGCTTTATGTAGCCGGATACAAAACCCTTCCAGATATTGCCAAAGCTCATCCAAGAGATATGGTGGAAAAAATAGTTCATTTACCATACAAGACAGCTAATCAAATAATTTCAGCCGCAAAAATGATTCTCATGGAAAAAGCAGAGGCTTTACATGAGGAGGCAGAATTATTAATGGAGGAATTTGATAAAAATTTTTCTATGCTGGAAATAGGTAACATTTTGTGAATTCTTGAAGAATGACTTCATATATATTAGTGAAAATGAAAAAAGTTTTGTTTTGGGGAGGAATGAAAGTTTAAATGTAAGAAATATATATTGTGAATACTGTTTCATAAAAGCATCAGCATCATATTTTAATATTAAAAAACAAAGGTGAAATTATTACATGTATACCATGAAATAAAAACTTATTTTAACTATATTTTTACATTTTTAAAAAAAAGAATAATTGTATTGAAGATTAAAAATAACGTAATCTTTTCATTTTTCAATTTTATTAGCTTAATATATGACTCTATAATCTGTACATTTTTGATTTAATATTATGAAGTGAAGAAGTGATTAATATCTTGCTCTTCTACTATTCTTCGGTAGTTTGTTGTAGTAACTGCTACAAAATATAAAATATGGATCGAATTTTTGAATGCGTGTTTTTTTCAGGTGATTAATGGTATTCCTCAGGGAATACCTATAATTCATATTATTATTTTGTGAAATAAGAAGAAGCATTCCTTTATTTGTAAGAAATTTAATATTTAGACAAACAAGTGCTATAAAAATTGAGCGTAATTTTTTATTGTTGTGAATATTACATCTATCATTATCAGAATATAATTCCATACAACTTCAATTGAAAATAATGATGTTTTATAAATGTATTTTTGTTGGAAATATCCACTAATTATGCATTTTATGTGAGATTTTTTAAAAATGCTTCTCTTTTCTCTTTCAATAAAAGTTCGAAAAGTGCTGATCATGAACATTTATGTAACATGAAAATTGCAAAAAGTCATATAGCATCATTTCTTAGTTTCAATGAGATTGTCTTGTTACTTATTGAAAATTGCATATTAATTGTAAAATTTTTAAAATCTTTATTTCTGTTATTCATATTAGAATGGGGCCAATTTAAACTTCTCATTAATTTCTTTCTTTTTTTTTGAAGATAATAATTTCAAATGCATTTTCTTCTAATTTTTTTTTCGAAATTTTCAGCCACTGTATAATTATTTGTTCACTTTTTTTTATTAATATCACAGTTTATATTCCTTTGATATTTAGTGACTTACTGGAAAAAAAATTTCCTAAACACCTTGAATACGTCAGAAACAATAATTTAAGAATTTTAAGTCATCAATATTACCATTTCATCATTATATTTTTATTAGTTTCTAAACTTTCTCAAAACATTTTTCCTTTTCAAGAAAAAAATGTAGAACAGTTTTATAGTTTTTCCATTTAAATAACTGCAGGCAAGTAATTGAGTATGTTGAATTAATAGTCCAAACACAATGAATTTTGTTCATTTTTAATTTTCATATATATGCATCATAAAAATATTTTCTTTTTGAAAAATTTATTTTGTATGGTGAAAAAAAAAAAAGAGTTTTATTTACTTATTTTTTTTTTATAGTTTTATGTTTGTAGCATTTTGTTTATTTTATATTGTTGATTGTATTTAGTAGTTTAAATTTTATGCAGCTATTGTAGCGTTATTTATATGATTGTACATTTTCTGAAGTTTCTCAAATAAAGATAATTTTTTTTATCACTGATATCTTTATATTTTTTAATAAAAGGATAGTGAAGTTTATGAAGTGGATGAAGTCTAAAGTAATAGAATATATTTTTTATATTCTTAAGGCTGATGGTGTAAGTAAGCAAAATATGAAATGTAATCTGTCAAATAAAAAACTTTGTGTTAAATAAAGATAAATAAACTTCTTAAAGATATTTTATATGTAATCAGATAATTTGGTGATATTTTTCATTCCTTTAAGTTTTATTATTATTAATATCTATTTTCATATTAAATTACATTAATTTTTTTTTTTCTTTGATTATTAACAAAGCTGTAGGTCTACATTTTCTTTAATTGAGCATTTTCTTTTGTAATCATCATGATAGTTCAAACTACTTGTAGTTATTCTATATAAATATATATTGCACAAAAATTAAGTAATGAACTATTAAATAAAAAAATTCTCTCTCTTTCTCATCCAAATATGATAATTTTGTATTGAAAATTTTATCGAAATACAATTTTGAAGGAAAAAAAATTAAAACAAACTTATGATTTAGAAATTTATTTCGTTTATTCTTTGTTCGTATGTGAACAGTTCAGGATAGTTAGTTTCTGTCTGAAATTTCACCTATAAAACTTATTCATTTATTGGCGCAATAAATTATTATTCTAAAACTTTGTGCAAAATAATTAATGTTTACCGTTATGTTTTCAGATACTAATCCAAAATTTAATATCATCCAACTAACTATGTGCTCAACAAAACGTACTCATGTATTAAATGAGGAACCGTATTAGCATTCCTTAAAAGATAACTTTTTACCTCGTAACTAGCAGCATCTTATCCTTCATTAGCACAAAAGTATGCGAGGAATGCTACCCTTAGCGCGCGATGGGGAAAGAAAAAGGTATCTAATGACGTCCGTATGATGGAAGTAAAACTGCATTAAAAATAAAGAATAAATGTAAGGAAAAAAAAAGGGGGAATGAGAGAAATGGGGGCAAAAAGATGACATTTTCAGAATAAAGTTGGAAGAAAGAAATGTAAAAGCAATAAAAGAGCATCCGTAAGGACCTTTCGCTTGTGTATCAAAGGCTAATTATGATTCTCCGCGTGCATTAACTACAAAAAAGCTGCTGCAGCAGCACTTCAAGGGAAAGTGTAACGGAAATAGCGTAAAATCTCATTACAATCATTTTCTAACAAAACGTCGTGGATAACGGTAAAAAATAGGGGATGGGGAGGAATGTTGAGAGCATGTGGGTGAAAAACGCTCGGGGTAAAAAAAAAAATTAGGGTTGCTTTTTCATTTTTTTGTGCTGTTATGTTCATTGTTTAAATTATCAAACTAGTCATCATTTTTTAAACGAAATGTTGGGAAAGAAATCTCTAGAATACATTAAATGAACTGAATTTGGCAATAAATATCTGTTCAGTTTTATTTTTTGTTTCGATAAGCGCTATAAATTGAGTTGTTGTGAGTCACATTGATATTAAAAAAAGAGTGTTTCTTATTAGTAGAGAGATAGGTAAAAATATATGTACCACAAAATTAAGATTTAAACAAAAATTAAGAGACAATATAAAATTAAATTTGGTTATAAAGAGAAAATTTATTTTTTAGCATCTCTAACTAAATAGACATAATTTTATTGAAATAAACGACTTTGACTTTTCATTCTAATGAATGTTTAAGAAGCTTAAAACTGAATGAGATTTGAAATAATTCAGCTCTATATAGTCCCCCCCCCCTTTTCGATTTCGCATTTAATTTTTCTTAAGCTCGTAACGATTATAGCATGATTTAAATTTTTTTGTGCGTAATATTTATTTCGGAATAAATGGAATTTGATTGGAAAATAGCTGCATCAATGGGCAGCTGTTAAAAAGGACTACAATTCATGTATGTTTAAAATACTTTCTTTTTGGATCTGTTATGTTTTCTATAGAATTTTAACTAAAGCCTATATAAGAGCGAATTTAGTTAATTTTAGATATTGACTGTATTGTGATTGAGAGATAAAAAATGTTTATTTTTGAGCCATAATAAAAAAAATGTTGATATCTCAATTTTAGATGAAATTTTTTTTAGTGGAATTTGGATTGAATAAACGATTTTTTTTTTAAAATATCATAGAAGCTAGTAAATATTCTTTCTTTTTCAAATAAAAGTTATTTTTTACACCATCGTATTATTTATTTATTTTTAATGTAAAATTGTATGCATTTAGGTAAGCACATATTAAATGAAAATCTAAATTGCGTTAATTAATTTTTTTTTTATTAATTTATATTTGACTTCAATGCTTTAACATTATTTTAAGGCGTTTACAATCAATAACTTTTTTTAAAAAAATATTCATCGCTTTTTTTTTCGCATCTAGAATTAAAATTTGTTTCAAAGCGATTCATAGTTCATTAAAAATAATTTTTTTTTGAATTAATAACACACGCTAAAACATTAGCTTTCAATAAATATTTATTTGTAAATGCTTAAATTTCTTATTAAAATATAGTTATTTGCTTAACTTTAAAAAGATTTATTTTTTTGTTATTAATAATGCGTACATTGGGTGGAGCGCTATGGAATACACTTGCTGTTACTTAAGATTCTTCTTTAGCTGTCATTTTCTCTTGCATTTTTTTCATTTTTTCTTTACATTCATCTGATATTTCATCTCCAACTTTTTCCATCGCCATTTCCCCCATCTGTGACATACATTCCTGAAAAATAGAATTCATATTTGAAGAGCAACGAATATGAAATAATGTAATTTAACTTTACCTATAGTATAGCAATTTAATGTCTTAAAATAGGTAGAAGTGTCTCGCATTGAAAATTACACATTCGTTTGTTTTAATACCTGCGCATATACAGTTCAGAGAACAGAAGTAAGCAATTTTTATTTGTGGTATGAATAAGCAGAAAAAAAATTGATATTAGCAATATGTGTCACATTAGTGCCAATTTTTTTTTAAATGAAGCTTCTCATGCCAAATTATGTGCATGCCAGTTGCCATACTAAGCTTTAATGCCTGTGGCGGCCCTCTTTACATCACTTGCATCTCCTCATCATGCCATGAAGTGGTAAGCCTTGCCATTGAGGTGGCACTCTAGAACAGCTAATTTATGCATATACCTAATAATGCAAATTTCAAGAATTATGCTTGCGCACTTGCAGTATTGATATTTATACGGTACAGACAACAGAGTACCGACCTCACACTCGCGACAACAGCAGTAGTGGGCTCTCTTCGCTCCATCGACAACTAGACCAGCTGACTTCTACTTGGTCCTCGTCTAAGATTATCCTGTTTTATTTTAACTAACAAAAGTTTTCTGCAGTTTATAATACAAACTGTATCCGTACAGAAATATTTAAACCAATGTCTTCATTTCTATGACAAGTAAATAATGTTTAAATTTTGAGCTGCCCTGGATTTTTCGACTTTCTGATTTGAGTTAACTGAAGGTGATATGTGGTATCCAATTACCTCTTCATGTCGCACATATTAAATTGGCGGGACCCCCCCTACCCCCTAACTTGGCGTCCGGATGCACATTGGTGGCGATTTTGGAGGCAAAAAAACCCCTTATATTAACAAAAAAAGAAAGTGGGAAAGGGCAGACACACATACACACTGGTTTTTAGCTACAAAAAATGGAAAGTTTTTGATGCTTTCTGGGCGAATTTGGGTGATGAAGTAAAATTTGACTGTTATACCAACTTTATTGTGATTTAGCTTTGTGACTCGTGTTTTGCGTTGCTTCCGTTGAGTCAAAGGTTGGAGTCTTGATGGCACTAAAGGTTTACCGTGTAGAGGGAATGATGCTCGTTAATTCTGTCGAAGTCCCAAGTCCTTACGTGACATGATATGGGAGGAGCATCTCACGTGCCGTCTCGTCCCTTGATCGAAGTTCAAAATTAGGAAGTATATCGCCAATAACTCTTGGGATGCTTCTAAGTGCAATGTTACTAGTCAATAAATCAATTAACAGTGTTGGGGCATTTTTTTTTTTGAAATTTTGATTAATTCCATGCAATGTAATTTTCATAAAAGGCGTAGTGTTGCACCTCTATTACAATTAAAATATTTCGAAAAATTAAAAATAATTGGTGATAATTTCATTAAAACATTATGACTTGTTAAAAACAAACATCAAAAAGTGATAATTAGCCAAAATCCAACTAACGAGCTTACTCAAGGCCTTGTTTGAAAGCCCTATTGCACTGTAAAATATGCAAGGGAAAAAAAATCTTACAGATTGCTTGTGATTAATAACATTTAAATAGTGTTCAAAGCTATGAAGTTCATTATATTGTCGATAGAAGTATGGGTACTTTTCCATTTCGCCGGCGCAAATCTCGCCTAGCAGACATTTTGGGCGACAACAAACAGTAAAAACGTTTATGCGCCATTGAATTACATTGAATACAACTGACGCCAAACTGCGTCAGTTGTATCAATATCATTTGCTCCGGCGAAATGGTAAAATACCGAAATATGTACAATGAAAAATAAGTGTTTCAGAGTCATATGTTTAGTCTCACTGTTTTAAAACAACGCTTTGCTAGTATACTTTCACTTTACTTAGATTTCCATACATTGATCTGCTTTTGCAGTGGCCAACATTGCCAAGTGTGACAAACGCTCTTGAAACATTGAATTTCTCTAATAATTTTTCTCTCTTTCAAGTCATTGAGATACCGTTCTGTCGATGCAGTGGATACAGGAACAATTTAAAATGAAAGTATGAAAAAGCTTAGAGAAACTTGCTAATTGTGGATGTAAAAATGTAACCCTATAATTTTTTTGATTGCAATTAAAGATATGTTTCTTCAGGCTCTTAGAGAAAATATCAGTTTTTGAAAAAAAAAACTTCATTTTCAATCCCAACGTTTCATTCGCAGCCGAGTAAACTTTTTTGATAAACTCTTCATTGAAGCTGTTAAAAGCAGCAGAAAAGTTAGCTGTTTTTTTCTTTTCTAAACGTGACGGATGTTTTCAGCGAGGGTAGTAAAAAAAAAAGTTCTTAAAAATAAAATTTTTGTGGTGAAATTAGCGTGAACACTTCCTCCATAAAGCTGTAGAGAAACTTTTCTCTTGCGTTGAACAGTTGGCTCCTCGATATTGTGACTTTCACAAAAGGTAAGTTTTTCAGACCAAAGTTTTTTGGATTTATCTTCAGCTCTAAAATTAGCTACGGACTTTATTATTCTATAATCAATGCCAACTACTTCATGGATTGATGCATCATGGTTTTGTGTGTATTTTGGAAGAATATTCGTCTTTTTTTATATTCTTGTTTCATGACAATTGGTTCAAAAACAAATTCAAACTGAGTGATATACACTATCAAACCATGAGGTACATCATCAGTTTTGGGGTCAGTAGCTTCAATTTCCTCTAAAGTATGCAATATATCTACTAGGTGCCATTGAATGGCTCGCGAGCTTTCATATCTGCTTTTGTCACTGAATACTTTGTGAGACAAATTATTATATTCATCTCTGACTGAACAAGCTAAATTCTTTACTTTTAAAAACGCTGTGTGCTGTTTGGGAGAAGCTTTAATGAAACAATATATGTGTTGCCCAATATTGAAAACATTGCGTATAAAAATAATGCTCTTGGATGCATCTACAAATGTGAAATTTTTTTAAAAAAAAATGCATGTCGCAATGTATGTAAGGGATTGATTTATTTCTCCCTTGTTGCCAAACTTTTATACTCATATTTTCTGCACTGTCGAAACATTGTGAAATTATGCTTCTTAGATCAATCTCAAGTTTCTCGAAAATGGAGGAAAGCAATTTGTACGAAGCTTCCCATCATTCAAACCAGGTTTGTAAAAACCCAGAAAGCGTTCTTCGAATTATTCAATTTACATATCTTATAAGTGTTAATTGCTTATGATGTAAAACATCTGAAGTTTCATCAATCCCTGTAGAAAAATTGCTGCTTTTCTTAGCACCTTCAAATATGCTATTCCTGGGGAGATATTCCATGATTTCAAACAATTATCTTAATTTTTTTTTTTAGTAACACTACTGTTGATTTTAGTTTCAATAATTCCACACAATTATCGCTGTTATTTGAACTCAAATTTTTTTCATATCTCCTTAGTACTAAGCCTTGCTTTTCCTGGAAAAGCGAATATTGAAATGAAATCATAAGTTAATCACGGTTTTTGTTCATTTCTTGTTGTGTTGATATATTACTCATTACACTTTCTTTGAAGGAAACCAAAAAGCTTTGTCTTCTGCAGCGCAGTATTCAAGTCACTTTTATTCTGCGAATCATGCACTTTTGAATTTTCTTCCTTTTGTTTCTGGATATTTGTTAACACGATGTTGAAATGGAGCGTCTCAGAAAAGCTTTTTGCCTACCATGAAGCGGATCTCTTGGTTGGAGCTGATTATGACTAACATTTTGCGTGACATAATTTTTTATACCTTAAATTTTAAGAACGAAAAGGAACGTTGAGTTTATTGAATTTATTCAATAATTAGTTTTAATAATTTATTTAATTATTTGACGTTTATTAAATTTATCTTCTAAAATAAATTGTAATTTTTTTAAAGCTCAATAAAGCATTATGTTAATAAATTAAGCTACATGTAATTAAAATCAAAGCAAACGATAAATTATCATACGACGGATATGGTGTGAAACTTGGCGTAAAATTTAATTTTATAAATAATTAGTTTTAATCAATAATTTTTTAAATTATAATTAAATTATCATATTGTCCTCCAAAACAATCGTGTACAGAAAATTTCAGCTCAAATAAGCGCTTTAAAATGTGAGAAAAAAGCTTTTTAAATTTTGACCCAGACAAAGTTATGACGTTAGTTAAAGAAAATCCATTAAAATGAAACTACTTCTGTACCAGTCACAGAAACAGTACCTGCCTTGGCGGCTGAATGGAACGGTTCTGAGGCGCTTATTTCAATCAACTTCTATTTTTTGGCGAAAACGTCAAATAACATTTTACCATAAGAGCGCTTCATTCTCCTCTAATCACAATGTATGTACCATAAGAACATGTAAATGATAAACAAGAGCAGCAGTACTTATGAAAACATAACCAAAACGTTTGATAACAACGACCAGATTCTGAAGACTTTTAATGTTTAAATACTCAGTACATTCATTATATTACACATGTTTGTGACTGTGTGAATTTTTCCATTTCTTGGAATTCTTATTAATCTGTATTTAAAATCGATTCACGACTTTTTGCCAAGAGCGGATGGTATTACTTTTTTCTTTCCCAAACGTCTGTTCTGAGACGGATGCACAAACATCTTTTGAAATATGTAATATATGTCATGTGTAAAATATATAAAAATCTCCCTCCTTATCATAAATTGGATTACCTCAAAATATTTGCTACTGCGCCATGGAGTCTAACAATCGTGCCACGATGCACGACATTGCATTTTATGTATTTTTCTGCTAGTAAACCTTACAATAGTTAAAGAAACAAAATGAAGTATAGTTAAATGATAAAAAACAGGGTTTATAGAAATGTTTTGGGTACTTTTCCATTTCACCGGTGTAAATGTCGCCAAGCAGACAATTTTTTTTGTAGTTCAAGGAATTATTTAATTATCCAATTTGTAATTTCGGCCCTTGTCCACCAATTTTTTACCCCTATTTTTCAAACGTCCAAATTACAGATACACACATTATTTGGCGAAGCATCGTGAAATTTGCTTCTTGCACCATAAACCCCAACTCTCACGCCTTCACTCCCCGAAATATGTAATGAATATATATATATATATATATATATTGTGAAATCTTTCTTTCTACTTGACGATAATAGTGAAAAATAAGAAATCTCTTCTGTTTCTCTTAAAAAATTTTTATGTTATAATTTTCTTTCTTGCACTGATAATTTATTACTCGTAATTTTTTAAAAAGAATTTGTAAAATAAAATATAAGCTATAATATGAATGGGATTCGACAATTATATAAGAAACATACATGTAAAATTTCGTATATGCACTCATTTATAGGGGGAAAAAAAAAATGTTTGATTTGTTTTTCTCTTGCATTGTTGTGGAAATTTTTTTCGAAAAATTTGCGTATTATAATTTTTTTTTTGAAATCGAAATTTAATGCAATACAATAGAAGAAGAGGTCATACCATGACAGCCTTTTGATCATCTTCGGGCAGACTTTTCATATGATCTTTAAATTTTTTCTAAAAAAAAATAAAAATAAATTGTCATGAAAGCTATACTTGGGCAATGAAACAAAATTATTCAATTCTTTACCCCACCTTTTAAGAATATAAATTTTCTTGATTTTGTTTCATATTTTTTACACCATGCGCTTTTGCATTTTAAACTGGAATAAAAATTCTGTCTCTATTTTTTTAAAATTAAATATATTTGAACAGATTTTACATGCACTGGCGTTATTATGAAAACTGAGTTAAAATTACTATAATACAATATATTTCTATAAGCCTTATATATATATATATATATATATATATATATATATATATATATAAATCACAGAATTCTGTTTTACAGTTCAATTTGTTCTTGAATTAAATTTTGATTTATAAAATGAATTTAATTTGTGAACTGCTCTTCTCATTAGTTGCGTATTATTTGCTTCCTTTAACTAAGAAATTTTATTTTGTTAAGCTTTATTAAAATACAATTTTTTGTTCATTTAAGTTGTGTTTTAATTATAACTGTGGAGTCAGTTAACTTTAAGAGTTTTGTTTCACTCTAAGAGTTTCGTTTCATTATAAATTCATAAAATCTAATATACATGAGAAAATGAACATCGGTAACTATTTCCAAAGAACACAAAATGCATTACTCTTGAAATTTGTTTCATTTCGTTTTTAAAATCGATTCCGTATTTTCACAGTCAACTATATCGTTTCAAATAAAAATACAGATTGTAAACTCTAAAACCTTTTAAAAGTTTATTTAGAGCTATAAAACTAAAATACTGCTGATTTAAAAGAAAAACCAAAAAGCTAAAAGTTTAGCCAGAAATTAAATTACAAATACTATTAAATATAAAAATTCTGAAGAAACTAAGCTAAAAATTTAGTTAAATACATCAAACAAAATATTAACTTAATACAACCATAAGTCATTAATAAAAATTTCAAACACTTTAAAAATCAAACAACATGAAAATCTTAGCAAAATAACAGAAAAGAAACAAGTGAGCATAAAAAAATGAAGATAATGTTTTTAATGCTGTTCCATATTTTGGAATGGAATAAATGTGTTTATACTAGTATTAAGGATCAAATCGCGACACTTCAGTGAATTATACTATCACAAGATAGTATAAACCAAGAAATTAAGCAGAAAAACAAATGCAAAACTATATATATATATATTAGGTTGTCAAGTATGAAATGGAGCAAAGTTCATGTTATTTATTTCAGTTACACATAACCTCATTTAGACGCCGTATTTTGGCATAATTTGTTTTTCCTGTGAAAGGTACATCTTTTCCTCTTTTTAACGCATGTTTCAGTTTGAAAAAAATTGCAATTTTTCTGTTGTATAGGCGATTAAGTGAGATCATGGAAATCAGCGAAATTCGTGTTTTGATGAAGTATGAGTTCCACCGTGGAACCACAACACGGCAGGCAGTTGCCAAGATCAATATATGTTCGGCATTCAAGTGGCTACAAACGCGACCGCAGCCGGTTAGTTTAAGAAATTTCCTTTGTGAGATTTCGACCTGTCTAATGAACCACGTGGTCGATCCAAGACTCAGGTGGATAATGGCGTCCTGAAAACCACCGTGGAAGCGAATTCCAGCCAAAGTGCACGTGAATTATCATTAATGCGCAATGTATCAAAGCAAACAATCTTGATTCATTTGGTTTAAATCGATAAAGTGAAAAAGCTGGACAAGTGGATACCGCATGAGTTGATTGATGCACAAAAGAAACGAAGACTCGACGCATGTCTTTCTCTTTTTTCTCACATTAAAGCCGAACCATTTCTCAATCAAATCATTACGTGCAATGGAAAATGGATCATGTACGATAATCGCCATAACATTGTCTGAAACGAGACATCCACCAGAAGAAGCTGATGGTCATTGTTTGGTGGTCTGGCTCAGGTATCATCCTCCACAACTTTATGGAACCTGGCCAATCGATCACGGCGGATGTCTACTGTTATCAACTAGACGAAATGATGAGAAATCTTTCGATTAAACAACTAAAATTAGTTAATCGGATGACTCCAATTCTCATGCACGACAACGCTCGACCACATGCCGCACGAATGACCGTGTCAAAGCTACAGGAGTTGAAGTTGGAAACTCTCCGTCACCCACCGTAATCGCCAGACCTTGCCCCCACTGACTATCATTTCTTTCAAAATTTAAACAACTTTTTATCTGGAAAAAAATTCATTTCCGCACAGACTGTCAAAATGGCGTTTCAAGAGTTCATCAATTCTCGTGATCCAGGAATTTACAGCAAAGGAATAAATGAGTTACCTGTAAATTGGCAAAAGTGTATCGATAATATGGGTGTATACTTTGATTAAAAATAAAAAATTTTTATAGGAAAAAAAATCGAATTCAATTATGTGCATTTCTTGCTCCATTTCATATTTGATAACCTAAATATATATATGTGTGTGTAATTTAAAATATATATTAAATTGAATAACATAATTTTTTAAAAAAATTCACTAGTAAATAAAGGTTATTTCAAAAATTAACTGTGTAAAAATGTGAAAATCACAATTGAACCGTTAAGGAAGGGAAAAAAAAGCTCGCACCAAACCAAAGATAGAAAGAAAAAAATTGCACTCTGAAAAGTGAACAATAATACATTAAAGAATTTAATTAAAAAGAAAAATTATAAATTCAAACAAAAGTTAACTAAATAATAAACAAAATTCAGAAATTTCAAGAAAGATGAAGAAATTATTTTTTTAAACCAAAAATTTGATGGAAAAAAAAAAATAAAAAAATAAAAAGAACAATACTATATTTAAAGTTGTAACAGGCTGTAGACTGTTAGGCTGAATTATTCTAGAATTATTGGCCAAACTATCTCCATCAACAAAATATATAATGGAAAGAGTTATAAATATATATTATATTGTATACTTACAATTACTTTTCTGTCAAATTCTTCATCTTCACCACCCGTGCAATTGAATTCGCTCAGCTAAAATAATACAAACAAGATTAATCGTATTTTGATGAATTATTTTCTTTTTCAGTTTTAATGAATTTTCAAATTTCACCTTCTTTTAAACTATTGTTAATATTTTATTAATTGTACTTTGGCTTCTTGGAACTTAGTTGCAATGTAGATTTCAGAGTACTTTTTTCTGTAGTTTATTACAATTTCTGTTCTCTTGACTATTATTTAAATGTTTATTATATCTTTTGTTTACTTATCGATGTATTATCCTGAGAGAGAAGAATGAAAATTGCTTTTAAAAGTGAGAATAATGTAAATAAAACACATGCAAAAACGAGTTCTTTTTAACATGAGTTTTCTTTCAAACTTCACACTTTGCATAACATAATTTTTTTATACTAAATTTTAAGTAACATTCGTTTGTCAGTAACATTCATTTTCAGTAACTTTCGCCTGTCTTGTACTCCACGCTCTAACTCCATCCTTCTCTCGCTCATTCTTACGTCCACATCAGCGTTTTTTCCAGTCTCGCCATGTTCCTGCCATGCCAACATAGTCGAAGCAGAACGGCTGTTCAGCCGCTAGATCTTCATGCACATAGAATACTCGATGAGCAATGTTACGAATGCATTGCAGTAGCTGGTGCTTCCTGCAATGCTTCTCTTGTTTTGGAAAAGATGGATATATAGAGATGTCACCAGTTTTCAAAAGAGAGTTCAAGTAATGACCCCTTCACCTTGGCGACGGATTTGGTGACAAACTTGTATAAACTTTAATTCTTTTAATAATTGGTTTCAGTCAATTAGTTTTTGTTAATTTGTAATTAAATTATCGCATTGCCATCCATAGCAATCGTAGAAAAAAAATTTCAGCCTAATTGAGCGCTTTTATGTGAGAAAAAGCTTTTAAAGTTTTGACCCAGACATACAATGTGAGTGCCTTGAAAATAAGCTTTCGTTTTCTGTGTCAAAATCGTCATAAAACTTTCAAGCATAGTTTTGAAAGTCTATTATGTTGTCTAAAACATTTGTAGAAATATTTTTACCATTCAAATTGCACACAAAATACTTTTAAATTGCCTCAGTAGTTAGACTTTAAATGCATTTTTGCGACGGAATGTTTAATCTAAGCTATTTTGATACGAAAGCAATATTTTCAGATGAAAGTTTGTTCTGTATTTGTTACAAAAAATTGAAACAATTATTTGGAAGAAATTTGGTACTCTTACTGAGCTTGAAGAATAATCAAATAAAACTTCTTGTAAAAGATGACGATTATGCCGATATACTCGTTTGGGTGTGTAATGGCATGAAGAAATTGGAATTTATTGATAAAATCGACTAATTTATTTTAAAGCGAACTTTAAACTAGAATACAGAAAATCTTAGGCCAACTGACAGTTATTAGTTGCAACAAGATAATAAATTCAAGCGTACTGCTTCTGTTTGTTTTGTTTGGCAGCGAACTTATTCTCTACAACACAGTAGCGTACGTCAATGAAGTAACAGGAAGTAAATCTAACCAAACATTTATGCGTTATTATTTTTTTTTTGGAAGATAAAAATCTATAAACATGATATGATTTTAAAGGAAAACGCAGCCAAATAAAATACATTTTGTGAGTAGCTGGTGATCTCAAGATTGCAACCATCGGCATGACTATCTGTAGCCGTTGCTCAACGTCACCTTCTTGGGGAGACCTGCCGAATCGAAAACTTTGAGGTGACGAGCAGAGGAAATCATGTAAACGGCTGATAAAAAAAGCAGAAATATCTGTGATGCACCGTTAGCACAATTGTTCCGACCGCGTTGCCAAGGAATGTCTATCGCGGCCTGAACATGCGAGCCGTCGTCATATCGTTAGAGTTTCGCCTTTGGGAATGTTCGTCGCTCAACGCAATATTTGTGATGCGCTGATATTTTTACCACTATTCAACAAGTTTTGGCGAAGTCGCCATTCTTCTTCCCAGCATACCTTTGTGATCGGTTTCTTTCCTCGTAAAGGGGAGATACCATTCTCCGCACTACTTCCTGAGTGATAGCGGTCGTCGACCGTCAGCATTTACCCCAAGAAAGAAGATGCCGTGTGTTTTAATCATCAATACTTTTCAGCCCTCTGGTTCCATTTTGAACAGAATTATTCACGAAAACTCAACGCATACCTGATTTTGCGAGCAGTTACGAACGTTTTGGGGCAATGGAATCCTTTCGTACCCATGATCGAGATTTTTTTACTCAAATTGTGGTAAAGTCAAAGTTGTCACCCATTTTTGACCAATATTGAAGCTTCAAAAAACTTCAGTTTTAAACAGCGATGAAACGAATACCGCCGTGTCAGCGAACGTCTCATTTCGACTATTGGTCACCAGCGTTTGAATTTTTTAAACTGTTAGTAAATGAGCCTCTTTTTTGTTTTGTTTTCATCTGGTGATCGATAGATATTTGTTTGTTGCCGTTGGTCGTTTAAACATTTGTTAATTACTTAGTTGGTGTTTTCACTTCAAAACATAACCGAATATTTGTCATCCTTTAGTTATGTTTTGTATCGGTATCCACATGTCAAATCATTTTAATCAGTTTATTTTGTCACGTCCTTTTGCGAGCGACATTTGAACCGAAAGGCAGCATTTAGTACCACTCTTCATAGAAATAAGATCGATTCTCAAGCGAAGAACAAATTTTATTCTTCCAGAAAGAACAAAAATAGACAAGATCATGACACATTCTGGAAAGTTTTGGTGAACAAACACAGCGGACACTACGCAATTTTTTGAAGCAGCAAATGCCCTTCACTTTATACTTAAAGCAGCAGCATCACACTTTACCACGATTTGACAGGGTCGAATTGCAGCATACATGTCAGAATCTCAAAGAAGGCATACATGAAGAGCGATAAGAAAATGATGGCACAGCAGAACGAGTTTTCTCTGCGCTTATCAGTCGCGCGTGACACAGTGACCGACGTGAAATATCCGAAAGATTTATTGTCTTCAAAATAAAAGAAAGTTTTCGTTTATTGGCGGCAAAATGGAGAGCCTATCGGTCGTTCTAGAAGTAACGCCCGATTACAAGAGTTGTCAAGATTCGAGCAGCTACGATCTCCGAGAACGTCGCAAAAGGAACGAGGCGACAAAATAGCGTAACGAAGAGACAGTATTCACGTCTTCGGCTATTTATTAAAGATGAAAGAACAAAGCTTCGGTGACGGCAAAGTCTCGTTCAAAAATGATGTCGACACGTTCATTGACGAAGAAAATTCTGTCCCGATGGCGGTGATCAAAGTGCCAAGAACAACCGTCGACCACCGTACGGATTCGTCGGTGATGTTTGCGCAAAAGTTTAGAAAATACTGGGAAAACCATTCGTCATAAAACAAAGTCGGCTCCAGCCAGCCAGACAAGCGCTAATCATTTTGGGACGGTTCAACTAGAACCAGCTGAAAAGCAGCGATGGCGTGTTCAAAACCGCAATGAAAATGAACGCGAAATTCGTAAAATTAAAAAACTCTCGACGTTATTGTTGAAGCCCTTCAGGCAATGGCGACTGTTCAAGGTAATGGTCAAAACCACGCACTTTTGAAAATTGAGTCTGGAGATTGTTAATGAACGTCTCTATTGATATTCTGTTTTAAAAAAACAAAAGACAGAAAAGAAAACTGCGCGAGAGAGATGATAAACGTGATAAATTTAGAAAGGGCGAAGGTAGGTAAAATGCGCCTAAGAAACCGATGAAGAGCGTGTACGAGAGCTATGTGCGCATTAAGTAAAATCTTTTTATGAAAGAAAGGAAATTATCACCATAATACTGCAACCGACAAACGCACGTTATAAGACGAGACGTGTATTTTACTTTGCAAAAATTTCAAACTCAGCTCATAATAGATTTTGAGAAAGGTGCCAGTACCAGTCATCTACATTGTCGGTGAGAATCCTTTTGGCAATTTGCCGGGTAATAACCAACAGTTTTAATCTGAGAATGTTGAGTTTATCGAGAACAGAAGAACATTTCAATATTTTTTTTTCCATTTTGATAGGTAAATTAAAAGCATGCCATGAAGAACTTAATTATGCAATGTATTACCTCTTCCGTTGTTGGGGTCCCAAAAATTACAAAATCGCGCTGTGCGAATTTACCTTTCTTCCGATACAGTACCAGAAGCCGTCGCCCGTTTAGCGGGG
>BMAW01119479.1:125247-141577 GCA_019974015.1 Nephila pilipes
AAAAATTAACTATCGCCAACGTCTCCCTTTAACGGAAAAGTACCTATGTATTAATGTCTTTGAAAATTTTTAGGAGTTTTTTTGTATTAATATACATACATATATTTTTTAAATTTAACAATTAATATAAATCAAATTGAAAAAGTACTCACATTAAGTTCTTCATAGCATGCTGGGGCACTTCCTTCTTGTATCATCTCTGAAATATTAAATGGAAAAAAAAAGAAGCAATTTTGAAATTGTTTTAAACACTGTTTTTAATACTAATAATTCGATATAAAAACCAACGTTTTTGTATGGTGGCAAAGTTTATTAAAGAAAATTATTGAAATATTAGTTAAAACTGTTAGTTATTTTTAACTTTAAAATTTACTTAAAAAGAGACATTTGTGAGCGTATTAAGGGGAGTTGGAACCTCCTATACCGATAATGTTAAATTGGCTGTTTTCGATGTACCTTTTCTCAAAATCTATTATAGATACAAGTTTGAAATTTTTTACACAAGTAAAATACATCTGTCTTATAATACTGAAATGAGCTTTTAGCTATTTTTTAATTTTTTATCAATTTACAAAATATTATATCAAACATTGTCAAATTTCACTCTTTTTTCATATAAAAAAATTTGCAAAAAATACATTTTTCAATTTTTTACAAAAAGCTCATTTCAGTATATATTAGCAAGCATTATGAACATGTCCTACAAAAATTACACATATATGAACAGTAGTTTCTTAGAAAAGGTACATCGAACATGAAAAATTCACATTTTGAGATAAATGAGTTTTAACGTAAAAGTACTTACCTATCAAAACATTCCTGCCCCATACTCTAAATTATCCACATTTTTTTTTATTTTATCATCCTCTCTTTTCCTTTTGAGCCTTTTTTTCCTTTCTAACATCTTTTGTTTTTTGTAAACAAGAATATCGAGCTTTTAACAGCCTCTCTTTGTCGAGACGTTTCATTGCCTGTATCGTATAGTCACAAGGCTCAATGTTCAATTTTCTCAAAATTTGTAGTTTTGATACATTACCTATATTGAACGAAGATACAGCATCATACGTACCTAAAGAGAGGGCTTCTATATGTACAAAAGTTTTCTTTGGTACACGAGACCATATAACGTTATTTACACTTTCATTTGGGTTTTGGGTACACCCATGCAAACACTTTTTCAATAGTTCTGGATTGGATAAATCCCTAAAAATGGGTCGCATAGCCTCCACAACAGCAACAGGTAAACTGTTTTTATGATGATAGGTTTCCCCAAGCAACTCTGCCTTTCTAAACTTGCACCATGTATCGGCATCTGATGGGCAAAATCCATGCTGAGGTTTTTCATCAGTCGACAGTTTGTGTAAAAATATTGCCCACACGGCTTGTCGCATATCTTTTACACTGGACAAATTTCTTCGCATGGCTAGACCGTAATAGGTTTGTAGACGATCAATTTCTGCTTCTGTCAGCCTGTTTTTGCCAGACAAAGGTTTACCGTCTGAAAGCTTTTGACCTCTCATCTTTGCTTTCATGCGCCGAAGACGTGTCCCCATTCTCTTCATTACATGTCCAAGACATTCTAATTTTGTCACTGCACACTCGTTCCCATACACATTGTTCTCTACAATGGAATCATATGCTTTCGAATCTCCATCACCCAAGTATCTTGTGTATCGAACGTTGTACTTCTATTCAGAACGGCGAAAAATTGATAGAGCACCTGTCACCTCCATTTTGCCACTATAACCAACAAAATTTCTTTTAATGTTTTGAAGATGCTTAGTTTTGTTCGGACAAATACAATGTTTGGATAATATTTCCACATCAATTACTTTACCTGTATCCACACTTGTAACTGTCACTACACCATTCTTCGAAGAAAAGCCTCGTTTCTGCCAGCTACCATCAACCGCAACAGCAATGTCTCTTCCTCCTTCATTTTCTTCAACAGCTTCATGAACTGCTTCTGCCATACTTTCTTCGCAAGTTTCTCTAGCTGCTTGCAGTAAATTATTATTAAATTTTGTAAATTTTGTAGGTGGTGGTGGAAGATTCATAATACCGCAAAACATTACTGCAGATTCAGCCCCTTTCCCTATGCATCGCATGGCATAAACTAACCTATTATTGACTTCAAAATTATTGTCACACTGCTTAGAATTATAAAAAGTATATTTATAATCACAAGAAGGACATTTTATATCAAACTGAACAGCTTCACCACAGTTTTTTTCATGTTGTAACAATCTAATTCCTTGTTTACCACACTTTAAACATTTTACAGCTTCAAAAAGTGCATAGGCTAAAAGATTGATATCCATAATGACATTCCTAAAACCAGAATAAGTATCATTCGAATATGATGTATCCATATTTTTGACCTTCTTTTCACTGGAAGATACATTTATTTCTTCCTTGGAATGTTTTGCTACATCACTATTTCCTATAGAAGAGTCATTACTTTCACATCTGCCTTTGTTAAAATGTCCTTTCCTTTTATAAAAAATTCTTGTCTTTGATTTAGGCATGATAAAATCGCTTGAAAACAACAATTTAAAATAATTTAGCTATGTGTTTTGATACAAACACTAACTAAAAAGAACAACAAATATTTGCAATAATTCAGTTATATGTTTTGAAACAAACACTAACTAAAATGAACAAGCTCGTAGTAGTCGAACTAAAACGTGCTTATGCAAGTATAAACAAATATCTATCAGTCACAGATACAGTGAAACTTCTTAAGAGCAAATGCAAATAAAAGAAAGGCTCATTTATAACGAAAGTTTAAAAAAATTCATTTAGAGTAGCACATAGTATTATCGTCCAAAAATGAAGTGCGTTGTTTACATTTTTTGGCCCTTTAAATGGGCGTGGCCCCGTTTCAATGCTTGTTTAAAACTAAGTTTTTGAAGCTTCTAATTATCGTAGAGATAAAAATAAGGTATCTTTAGAAAGGTGAAAAGCTATACAATTTGGAAATAAAAAAATCTCAAATCATGATTTTTTGAAAAATTTGACGTTCCGACACCCCTTAAAACATTCATAATACTCATAAAATCAAAACATGCATTTGAAAGTTTGTAAGTCATTCTATTAAAAAAAATGGGAACCAGAATTCAGAAAAAATTATTGTGATAAAACACGGCGCCAAATATTGGAATCTTTCTTTCTTGCGAATTATTACTGACTAAAAGTCAGCAACCCTTACTATCTCGGAAATAGTGCAGAGGAGATAGTATCTCCCCTTTACGATACCTCATGCGGCGTGGGGGGAAAGAAATTTTTTCCTCAATCCTAAAATCGCCGAGAGGAAAGAATATTTTGACTTATTAAAACTATTGAAATAGTAGTTAAAACTTGTCGCAAACGTCTAAATATTGCATTGTTAGGCGAGTACGAACGATTCCCAAAATTTCAAAGCTCTAGCTTGATATAAATGGCAACGGAAAAGTTAACAAACATTTTCCGCATATTTTAATTTTTGTTTAATAAAAATTGAACTACGCTATTCAGAAATATTTGACTCAACAGTCCAGGGTGGGCCAAGCCTTCTTTTGAAGATTCCTCCTAGATAACCTGCTTTTTGTCTTAGTTTACCAGTTCCTCTACTCAATCACCTCAAAATTCGATTCAACAGGTTGAAGTCGGGAATAGGGTTTCCCCAAAGCTATTGGCGACGAAACTTGGCAACTTCCTAGACAGGTCGCCAAACGTGCGTGACTTAAACATTGAATATTCGTAGGGTTACCATAACAAATCGCCCCCAAAAGTCACCAATGCTTCCTAAAAATCGCCAATCGCCTTGTGGACACCCTATTCCCGATTTTAACCGATTCAACTCAATCAATCCACCGTGGTTTTGGTCTTCTTCTTTTACTACTAGTACAATGAGCTTTGCAACAGAAATTTTCTTTACTGGATTTTTTTCATCTATTCTTATAATAATATTTTATTAAGACTTAAGGCAAAGGGTTGATTCCTAATTTGAAGGGGCCACTTTTCGCGATTCAATGTTTTGGGGCGATAAATCGCCAAGTTGGTTACCACGCCAAATTGTTTATGTTCACCCTACGAACATTGTTTATAGCTGAAGTACCGCGATTTTTGAAAATGTCTGGTCTGTTGAAAACGTCAACGTTCAGTTGTTGTTTTCGTGTCCTTGGACATCACAAAAAACATCAAGCACTATGGAGCAATATTAATAACAAATGCTCTCAAAAGCATCCAAGACAGCGGCTGGCAGCTCTGGTGCCTCAGGGCTGTATAAGGTATCCTGTAAGGGGTGATAGAGTGGAATCAAGCCGAGTGTAAGTATTTTTGGCGCAACAGATGGACATACCAAGAGATGCCTTGGCGTAAGCTGGACTTCAGGGCAGTTCTTACATAAAGGACAGGATCTTGTTTTGTCTGGATGAATTTTCATGCCCTAGCAGTGACCCGTTCTCAGTCTAGTAATGGTGCTTGTTATAATTCTAGGGCAGTCGAAGTCTGCTACCAGTGATTTCTTGAAGTTTTGAGTTTGGAGTCTATGTCTTGCCACTTTGTTGTCATCTGCCAGCGTGATGATAGTGTTGGATTGGACAAGATTCCTTGCTTCTTTGGGTAAAGAATCCGCACACTCATTCCCGTCAATGTCAACATGTGCAGGTATCCACTGCAGAATGCAGGAATAACGTTCAGTGAATCGTTTAAAATAATTGTTTTGTGGATGGGAAAAGAAAATCGACATTAGACATTTTGATGCTTTCGTTTTGAAAACAGTTCTTTGTATATCGTAAGATTTGTTTCGTTTGAAAGACCTGGTTGGCTGAAAAGCGTCCATTGGAAGCCTTGAAAATGGACCACTTTGAAATATTTTAATTGAATAATTTGAATAGATTAAGATTTGTATGGTGAACGTGGTTTGCAAACAAGCGTCCGTTGAAAATGGATCGTTTTGAATAATTTTGTTTTCCTGATAGGGAGAAAATCGGGTTAAAGTCGGTAATAGAGTGTCTCCAAGGCGATTTCCTTGATAGTTCGCCAAACGTGCTTGACTTAAGTCCTGAATAAGGTCAGTAAATTTTATCCGTTCGTTTTCCAGATGATTTCCTCTTTCTTTATGCTATGCATTTTTACTGAAATTCCAATTGCTTTAATGCTATTTCAGTTTTAATGCATTTTCCGTTGAAGTGCTTTGCTGTTCAAATTCACCTTTTTTCATACGTTCTATTACGTTTTCTTAAGCTCATAACGAGTTTTCAGGCTTAATTTCTATCTATCCTTTTATTCAGTGAAAACGCCATCTTGTTTCAAAATTTCTTATCTAAACACGACGATTTCTGTAATTTCTTTTTTACATTGAATACACCTGCTTACTTCATAATTTGTCTTCCAGACACGCCGCCATCTTTTTTCCTCATCTAGAAGCTCCGGGTTTGAAATAACCGCTTTGGCTCGATTTCAAAAATCTCGCCAAGAGGCCCCATCAAACTAATGCTTTACCAATTATTGTTTTTTAGAAATAAATATAAAAATTATAAAACTGGGGAACAATAATTGGTTGTATCCTATATTTTAGCATGCTGCTTGTGAATGAAATTTTATTGGGGGATTAATCGCCCAAAACTGGTAACTTTCTTTTTCTGGGTTTTTTTTCTTTCTTTTTGGAAACCTATGTGTTTGGTGCTTCTTTATTGTGGTTTTGAAAATGGAGCTAAGTAACACGTTAAATTAGGATTTTAACTAATAATTTTTTGAAAATTATTTAATGAAAAACTGGTTTTATTCCGTTGTCTTTAATTTGCCACCTAAGGGGCTATTGTTGTAGTTGGATCACTTTTGACGTACCAGATCATTTTCCCATTTTTTATCGTTTGCTTCAATTTTAATTACATTTAGCCTAAATGTATTGCATTTAATAATTTATCGTTTGCTTTAATTTTAACTACATGAAGCTGATATAATATTCTACTTAATAATTTATAATTTGTTTTAATTTTAATTGCATTTAGCTTAAAAATATATTTAATTTAATAATTTGTCGTTTCCTTAAAAGTTTACAATTGTCCATTTCTTGACATTTCATCATTTACTTTAATTCTTATATTTAATTGAGTAAATTAATACTAGTTATAAAAAAAAAAAAAAAAAAAAAAAACCCGCACCTTGGGTGGCTAAATCTGTTTTTTTTTTCAAAACTTTGCTTAGAACTTTTTTAGTTGATTTTTAAATACTTTTTTTTTTTTGCATAATATACATTTTTTTTTAAGATTACATAATCTGATTTTTGCATATATTTTAAATAAAACAGGCATAATCATCGTCATATGCATTAACGTCTATTTTCAATATTTTGTTATTTGATTGTCACATTAGATTATAACAGATTAATATTTACATATACATTCCTCCGTATGTTTTTTTAAAAAATTATTTTTCTTATTAATATATTTATAGGTAATAAATTTTACTTATTGAAAATTCCATTTTAGAGTAATTGAAATCGTCACTTATCACTAATAAAATCATGGTAATAATCTCAACTTTTAGCATTTATTTTTTTGTTGGATTTTAAAGAGTTCTCTTAAAATTCGAGTTGCATTTTATTTTAGTCAAAGCTTTGACTAAGCAGCATGTTAAACTAGAATTTTTATTAATAATTTTAAAAAAAATAAGCGCAGAACAGCACTTTAAACTAGGATTTTAACTAACAATTCTTTAAAAATTATTTATTGAAAAACTGGTATTCTTCGGTTATCTTTAATTGCATATTTTTTGAATAAAACAGATATAATCAACGTGATACGTATCAACATCTAATTTTTATATTTTGTTGTTATTTTATAGTGACATCAGGTTATAATTGATTAATATTTACATGCACATACGGAATATATTAATTTAATACTCCGTAATTTTTTAAAATAATCATTTACCTAATTAATTTATTTATAGATAATAAAATTGTACTAAATGAAAATCCGTGTTTAAGTAATTGAAACCGTAACTGACTCCGATAAAATCATGGTAATAATCTCAACTTTTAGCATGTATGTATTTTTTTGCTAGAATTATTAGAGTACTTAAAATTCGGGTTGGATTCTATTTTAATCCAAGCTTTAAGACGAAAGAGAAAATGGTGCCAAAAAGCGTAATAGATCCCGAATGGGAAAAATTTGTTACAAATAAAGCTGATATGCCCCCCCCCCTTTTTTTTTGAGATGAGACTTTTCATGCCAAATTTCGTGGCATAACCAATTGTCATGTTAGGCTTAAATGTCGCACATAGGCATACGCAATACTACGTCTAAGCCCAGATAAATGTATGGAGTTTTTTTTATTTTATATTCACCGTTAAATAATTTTATTAAATATATCAATGATTAAACAAAAAGAAGTGACAACGTGACTGAAGAAAAATTAATCAAATTAATCTAAATATTACTTTTATAAGATGAATTAAAAAAAATTATAGAGAAAAAGACGTTTCACCAAAAACTTTTTTTAAATGTAGTTATATATAGTTGATGGATTTTTTATAGGGGCACATACGCTTTGCAGCTTTTAATCTCCGAAGCAGGTATATTTTTGAACTTTGCTTCGGTTTAACCTTGCGCAGAACTGCATATTGAATGATTTTTTAGTAGAAAATGTTACATTACAATTTAAAAGGGAAAAAAAAAAAAAAAAAAAAAAAAAAAAACAATTTACACGCACGCACGCACGCACGCACACACACATACAGGGTGTGTTCTAACTTATGCTCCCAGACAATGAGGTAGCAGCGTATCATGTCAGTGGTTCCGAGGATGAACAACTAAAATTAGATATTAAGAAGGATATTTCTTAGTTTTATAATTTTGGGATCAGGATTATAATTTAATATATCTTGTGTAATCATCTATTGTTATTATTTTAGATGCTCTCAAATAATTTAAATTCAATATTTTGCATGGTAGTTGTGATAGATGGAAATTAATTGCATTATATAGATCACAGAATTGCTCATGTACCAGTTAACATCAAAGATTTGTCTAGATCTTTCTAGTTTATTGATATAGGTTTTTGCTGCAAAACTCCAAACTGGGTTGGCAAAGTTAGAATGGATATAATAATCAGAATGTAGATAATCATTTTGTTGTTGTTGTAGTCATTTTCGAATCCCGAGCAATTGAATTTTATTAAGTTATTATTATTATTATTTGTAAAAAAATCGTGAAAACATTCCTGAAAGCTCTATAATTTTTCAGCTCTCGGCTTTAGCTTTTGTAAAGCATAAACTGCGAGTCTTAAATTTGATTTATTATATGTACAAAGTTTTGATAAGAGCATAATTGCTCAGTTAATTTATCATCATACATTTCCGCAAAATTAATACCTTTTTTTAGTTACACATAGCACAAATGCCGTTTAAAAATTTTAAAACAATACAAGCCATAATCTTTTTAGCATTTGATATGGCATTCGTTATTTCAAGACATACTACTCAGCTTGTTTATTTAGAAATTATGCTTACTTTAAAACGAAATGTTTCATAAATGGATTTTAATGCAGAGAAATTAATATAACTCTTACCATTCATCGCATTTTTCGCTTTCTTAAAGTCATCTTTACATTTGTGTTTGTGTGCATCCACATATTCATAAAAGAGCGTGCAGAACACTACTAAACAGAAGATAAACTTTTTCATCTTTATCCAGTTCTCCCTGTAATCCACAAAATGCTGGAAGATTTCCTTTCCAAACGGTTTATCGCATCTCTTGGGTAAAAGAGCTTTTATATAATACTAGTGATGAATGTTTAGTCTCCCACGGTCACAATATGTTTGAGGAAGTTTATTCTTTCACACAATGGTTATCATTTGTGAGGAAGCATTAATTGTTGAAAGAAATGAGGAAATTCTGCGCACGATATTTCATATGAATTTGATCCAGGATTGAAATCTAGTTTTGTGGTGTGTTTTTTCTCTCCCATAAATGATTATGCTTTATTTTACACAATGGGTAGTCTGTGTTTTTATCAAACTCCCTTTTCAAGAGCAATTTCCGTTTAAAGCGGATATAACATTTCTTCATTTGCGTGGGTGAGAATTTGAAGTTGATTTCTTTCTATGTGCGTGATCATTTACTGTTTTTTGGAAGTCAAATTTTTGCTATTTCCATGAAAAACTGTTCGCTGAACCAAAGTGTCATCGCAACATTTACAAAGACTGGGAGTGGCGGTTTGAAAATTGTAAGTGTACAGAAGGGTTGTTCAATACACAAATGATCAAAATAATAACAGAGGACTTTCAGCATATCCTTATTTAACTAGTATATAATGCGTTGTAAACCAGCTCTGTCACAGGTCTCTATTCAATGCCATGAATAGTTGCCTGAGGTTGCTCTTGTTTATCAGAAACGCTTCTTGCTGAATTTATACTAAGAAAAGTTCTGAGAATGGTTTGGCAGAGGATAGGTCCAGCGATGCTATTAACTATGAAACAATATCCTTACCATATCAGCCGATGAGTCGAGTGTTATGCCGAAATTAGTTTGAGTGCGTCCAGATTTACTGGCAGGATCCAGTTTGCATCATACGCTCGTGTAATTTAAATGTGAAGTGACTGGTGATCGATTCTACCTTAAATCGCTACAAATTTTGAGTGTTGCTCAGTCATAATGCTTAGAACACATCATCCCCTTTAATACTTCTTTAACTATCCTTGGTGGTCATTGACTGGACTAATGAGATTATGTTCCGCGCGCCCGGGAGGGAATGGACTGTTGACTGGGAATATCACCTCTCAGCATTTATTAAGATTCATTTAATAAGGCACAGCAGATAAGATGTAATATGTATATGAAGTGCGTTTCCTTTACGAAATCGAGGGCGGCCAGCTCAGGTGTCGTCTTCGTCACTTGACCGAGGATCAAAATTATGAGGTCCGTCACCAATAGCCCTTGTGTTGCTTCTAGTGTAACATTAATAAAAAACTAAACTAAACTAATCCTTTACGAAATCACGAGGTGCAGAAATTCAGTAGTAGGAGTATATGTAATAAAGGAAGTAATAAGCAAGAGAAAAAAATAATAAGGGTATCTTGACGTAAAGTGGCAGGAAACAATAAAGAACGTTCACGTACACAATGAAACATTGGAATTAACTATATTTTTAAGCAAAAAAAATTTTTTTTTTCGAAACTCGGTTATAAATTTCTTTTTCTATGTTAAGTTTACTGAATAGTATACTAGGTGTGTCTGTTAAATAATGAGACTAACTTTGCGACAGAAGAAATACGCATACGCCAAACGCAATTGACGGACAGCTGTTTAGCACGAAACCTTCTCATTCGAATGCAGTGACTTTCCTTCTGTATCAAAATTTGTTTAGCCGTAGACATCATTCGGATTAGAGTTATTTTTGTGAAATTCCACAGGAAACTTGGAAAACCTTCTACTGAAATTTAAAATTTATGGTAAGAAATGTATGGCAATGCGCCAGCTCATTCCACATTGTCTGTCAATAGCTTTCTAGCCTAGTACTGCATCCCAGTATTAGACCATTCGCCTTATTCTCTAGATCTTGAGTCACGCGACTTTTATCTGTTTCCTAATGTGAGCTCTGCATTAAGAGGAACAAGATTTAAGTCGTTGAAGCTGTGAAAGAGAAAGCGGCACGCGTCCCGAAGGAGCTGACAGAAGATTTCCAACACTGTTTCGATCAATGGAAGATTCGCATGGAGCGTTGTAGGGATATTGAAGGTGATAATAAGTAAATATATATGAGATCAAAATGAAATGTTTTACAGCGCCAGTCTCGTTATTTAATAGTGATATCTTTTTAAATATCCTCAATTATTTTATTCGAGAAAGTGCCTTTTTATTAATGGCATAAAGGATAAGGTTATATATTTAATCAAACATGAAAAGCAAGTATAAAAATTTTACCAACAAGGATACGAAAGCTAATAGCTCTGAAGGCACATAGAAGACAAGGAGTCTAAAATAAAAATTATAAAAGGAAATATAAGCTGCTATTTTAAGACAATTCATTAATTAAAAATGTGTAAAAGAATCGTTGATAAGAATGTTGATCCCCCAAGTTCCCCTTGATGTATCTGTTGATTTAATTAGACGAAAGTCTTTTTTATAAAGACTGGTACACATAATGATCTGCGTCTCCAACAGAACCATAGGTATAATTAGGATTAATTTTAATTATTTTTTTATTTTTAAACTTGCAAATGTATGAAAAGTATGGTCCGTTGTTAGATAAAAATTGCGTAATGTAACGTGAGTATTGGTTAGCATTTAAGTTAGGGGATGATCTATAGACCGGTATTAGAATTTATCCTATAGCTTTCCCAGTGCTTAAGAAGTTTATTTTTCGAGGTTTTTATGACGTAGGAGCCATGGTGGAATTCTCAACACTTCACTACATGAAGTTGCGTTTTTTTGCGAAATGGTATCGTCAACCTACAATCACCAGCCAATCAACAGAACATATTGTCATTACCTGAAGATTGAAAATGCTTGCATCTATTATTTATAAGTAAAACTTTTAATATTTGGCATAAATGCTTTAATACATTATATATTTTCAGTGTCTCTGTTTTACATCCCTATTTATATAATATTGAATTTACAAATATCTACTTTCAACTAATGGTTCAAACTCTAATGGATTGGATAGAAAATATTTGTTTTAATCCAAATTTTATAAATATTTTTTTTTCTTCACAAAAAACTCGTCAGAACACAAAAGAACAGCTAAAAAAAAAAAAAAAAAATCATAAAGTACGATAATCGTTAAAATAACTCATGTATACGTTTATTTGTTTTAATAACACTTGAAGAACACCTGCTGGTCTTCGAAAACACATTGTACTGCACAATAATATGTACGTACACAGTTGTAATACTGCGCAAACGTGATACCGGGTGGTTATAATTAAAGTTACACTATTCAGAGACCTGTAGAACCCGTTCGGATTTTGATGCAACTTGGAATATATGCTATATGGACCATGGGAAAAAGCAATAAAAAAAAAATCTGCAATAAAAATAGTTCAAATTTTGACCACTAGGAGAAAATGTGGTACCCAAAGCAGGACAAAAAATATGCTAGAATCGTTAAAATTTATTCAGTTACAGAATATGTTCAATATGTGCTCCATTGACATCAATAACGTGTTGAAAGCACATTATAGTGTTTTCAATGGTAGCGCAAAGCAACTCACGAGGGATTTCAGCCACATGGCGTATAATGCTAGCTTTCAAGTCAGGTAAAGTCCTAATTCCTCTTCTATAAACTCGGTCTTTTAGAAATTCCCACAACCAGAAATCACTGGGATTTAAGTCGGATGAATGAGAAGGCCATGCATCCGGAAAATGTCTGGATATTACGCGGTTATCGCCAAAGTTAGCACTAAGCAGTGCTAACTAACACGCAGAGCAGCTGAGTGGTTGCTGCTGTTCTGATAAACAGTTTTACCAGTAAAGCTCGATCTTTTTTTTTTTTTTTTTCCTTTTTCGTAAGGGCATGATTAACGATGACAAACGCATGCTGAATGATCCTGAGGCTATGACTGCAAGTTTATATAGAGGTTTTACGGATTTGCATAAGGATTATTTGATAAAAGCCACCTGGTGGTCAAAATTTGTACTATTTTTTATTGCAGAAATCTTTCCCCCCATGGTCCATATAGCATATATTCCAAGTTTCATCAAAATTCGATAAGCAGAACAGATTCTACAGGCCTCTGAATAATGTAACTTTCATTATAACCACCCGGTATGCAACTCGCTAGGAAAAAAAAAGAATACTGTACTGAAATGAAAACCGATAGTTGCGATAAACACTGGGCGAAAATGCGACCAGCTTTGTGTCACGACTGGCAGTCAAGGTCGTCAAACTTCCGAATCCGCACGAAAAAATTCCAAAGCGAAAGATTCGATCGGAGCCGGATTATAGAATGTGTCGAACTGTCGGATTAAAGAATGATTACTAAATTATCTTTCTCAAAGAATAAAATGAAATATCCTCAATAAAATGTACATATGCAAGATTTCTTTGAGATGATATTTCTCTCGCAAACGAATACAATTGTTTAATTGGTTGATTGTTAGTTAATACCATACTTAGAAGTAATACGAGGGCTATTGGCGATGGACCTCGATATTATAATTCTCGGCCAAGTGACTAGGATGACACCTTAGTTGCCATTTCTCTCTCCAAATCTCCACACCAACGTTGACATTCGACATGAAAATGAGGTAAATTCTTGACGTCGAGTTGAATGCAACTGCCTTGAAGGTATTTTTCTGTGATTTTATTGCATTTTACTCGCATAAAAAGATCGTTGAAGCTGTCATTGCAGCTTCAACGATCTTTAATAAAATTAACTTTATTATCAGCGTGTGTTTTTTTTTTTTAAAAAAACTATTACCATTTCGATGTTTAAAAAAAATTGTGCAGTTGTTTCTACTACTTTATTTTTATAAGAAAGCCCATACCTTAATCTACTATATTCAACATAATTATCTCCACTTTTAAAGCACTTATCATTTCGGACAACCAGTTTTTTAGATTCAATCTTCATAGAAATCTGCCACCTGATTGGTTAATCACTGCACTATGGCCTTTTTGGCAACGTCATCCTCGTCATGGCGCTGACCGCCTAAATGCTTTTTCAAGTGTCGGATCAAATAGTAATCTCTGGGTTCCAGATCAGGGTTATACTGAGAGTGATTAATTTGTTCCTAGCCAATTGATGCGATGGGATCTTGGTTTCGACGAGCCACGTGTAGATGGGCATTGTCATGCAGTAAAATCATCCCTTTACTGTGTATGACGCATCTTTTGTTTTTAATTGCATGACTTACTTTAGTTAAAGTGTCGCAGTATGTCACGGAATTTATTTTGCCACCCCGAGGCAAAAAATCTTCAAACAACTCCCCTTGTTTATCCCAAAGCACAGTGCACATGATTTTGCGTGTTGAAACTGTTTGTTTGAGCTTCCCTATTTTGGGTGATGTCGAATGTCTCCATTCCATGAATCGTTTTATTTCCGGTGTGACTTGAGTCACATGTACACGCACTTCATTTATCTGTTGATGAATTTCGACAGCTTTCACGCATGCACAAAAAGAATCACAGTGCGCATTTCACAATAGGCGGCATTTTCAGTTGTGTAAGACATTTTAAATGCGCACAAACAAACGTAAACAGGGACGAATGCTTCCATGCTGGCGTCTGTGATTAACCAATAGATATAGGTACTCAGTGCAATTGCGTGGAATTGTGAATAGTAGGGCTGCAGCTGCCATAATTAAAAACAATATTTAAAAATCATCCCTAGTGTATTTTTTATTCATGCCTATTACTTACTTCCTAAAGAAAACTGCATTAATGTTGTTTTGTATGTTCGGACATTTCAAAAATTTAACTATCAAAATTATGTATAATATTATTTGGTTAGTGTCATCCAATATTAATATTTTAAAGCGTTAATGTACCGTAAAAACGAGCAATTGAAAATATGAAACATGTTCTATATGCTTGTCTAATGTTTATATACGTCAGTTTGATGTTCATTTACTCTACTTTTGTGCACAGTAATTTGTTGTTTCGATTCTTCTTTAAAATTTTGTGTGGAAGAAACTAAGTTTTGAATTTTTTTTTTTTGAGATAAATGAATTGTTATAAAAATTACATTTCTTATTTTTAGAAACATTAATCTGTAATACCTCCATGCGCCACTATATGAAAACGAAATCATTGCCTTATCTAAAAGTTTAATTTTTTTAATTATTCTTAATACTAAACAATTTACCTAACTTGAACAAAAACTCTAGTTGATGAAATGATGTGTTAAATCTTAAGTTAGTGGTATTTTAGAATTATATATTTATATATTTTTTAGAATCAAGTGTCATGTTTTTTTCATTTTCCTTATTTTCTTTTCTGGTGAATATTACAAAATCACAAAATTATTGTAAGCATTTTAGATTTAATGACATATTTTTAGTATAGAATATTTTTTGTTCCTTTTTTTCAGCGTTGAAATCTTATCTGGTGTTGAATTTTTATGTATTCGGGAATCTATGTATCGAACTTTTTCGGAAACCTTTTAATTTTCATTATAAAAATTTCTGTATATCGAGCAAAATATCTATACGTTAAACAAAAATTTACCCTTGAAAAATTCGGTTTCTTTTTTGCAGTAAATAGTGAAAAAGGCTCCTTAGATTTCACTCATGAAAAGGGATTTAAATTAAAGAAAAAAATATTTTACGTATTCTTAAAACAGTGGAAATTCTCGGATGTCCGAAGTTACTCACCGGTTATAACACTTGCCATTGAATGATATACTCATATGTTATTTTTAACTTCTGTTCCACGTAACCCTTTTGTTTTTTGGAGCAAGATTTTTACTTTAAAAATCAGTTTAGCTTTAGATTTCTTAGACTCCCAAATAGAAATCTTTAAGTATGAAAGAAAAGTTGAGCTAATAAAAGACGCGTAGAATACAGGTGAATCTTAAGACCTTTATAAAGTTTGGAGAAGATCGAAAACGATTTTATAAGACCGATGAAGCAGTAATGAAATGGGCTAAAATGATATGTGACAAGAATATGCCACATATTTAGGGCTGAAGCGAGAGATTATACTGTATTTGTTGACAAATTTGTGAATTACAAACATATTTGTACATTCTTGGAAAATAAATTTCTCTGACAGTTTAATGTTTTAAGTCTTCCTTATTTTAAAAAAGGCAACAATATATAAATGTGCTTTGCAAGAAAATGATGAAATATATTCAATAATGCAGTACTCCCTCTATAATCCGGCACATCTTCCGGCTCTGCCGATGTTTTTACACAGGCGGAGAACAGACGTTAATTTTAGGCCTTCTATTTCAATGAAATTATGTAGATTATCGATACAAAACAGTCAACTTTTTTTTTTGTAATTTTAGTTATATTGCGTGTCTGACGATTTATTTGCGTGTACTGTATATTTAATTTTATGTAATAATACACAACTCTTTGCTGTTTAACTGCATAATTGATAGTAATTTCTGGCTGTACTCTGATCCGGTATCTGCCAGATTATCGATAGAGGGCAGTATTTCTGTATATCCAAATTTCTATATATCGCATTTTTTTCCAGGTATCTTCGATGTATGGAGGTTCGACTATATATATTTTTTCGCAATTGCTCGAATCTATACAGATACGCTGCAATTCACTGCTTGAGAATTTTCTTCAGAGTTTATCATTCATTTTCTTTGTCTCTTTAGCACATTCTTCCGATATTTAAGCATTTTCCACGACCATAAGCCAAGACGGCGAAGCCACGT
>BMAW01119484.1:0-72769 GCA_019974015.1 Nephila pilipes
CACACACACACACACACACACACTCAGTTATATATGTGGGTTTGTAGTAGAAACACCCGATCATAAAGGGCACTGCCTTTGCTACTGAAGGGAACCCGCTCTTGAAAGAGAGTCGACGGTAGTCATCGGAACGAGGAAGACGCCTTTGTTGATGACTCTAGACGATTTATGATTAAAGACGCTGAAGAAGATTGATTTAATGTTTTTAAATGTTATTGTGAAATGTCTCGTCAAGTTTGTGAAACTTTATGTTAATGTGAAACGTCAATATTAAATGTCTGTGTGCTAATTTAAAGTTTGATTTTTATTAATTAATATATGCCATCCCATATATATATATATACACACTCATGGACAAAAAAAATTAGCCCACCAAAAAGGAGTCGTCAAAATGAAATGAAATTTTTCATACATAATGACTACTTTGATTGTTAAGTAAATGATTAGAAAATCAAACAAATAAGATAATTTATTTTAGAGAAAAAGGAAAGAGAACGGAGGTTTTAATACCTTGTTTACCCCCCTGTAGCGCGAATGCACGATGCGATACGATCGGGCATTGTGGCATACAAGTTCTGTATGATGTCTTGAGACATTTCGTTCCATATTTGCTGTAACCTTGCCTCAAGTTCTCGTGGCAAGGGATGCCCAACCTAACTCGTGGGATGCCCAACTCGCCGTTCCAAAAGAACCCAGATATGCTGGATTGGAGACAAATCTGGGATCGGGCAGGCCAAGGAAGAATAGTAACAATGCGCAGACACTCTTGTGACACCTTTGCCGTGTGAGGCTGAGCATTGTCTAGTTGAAAAAGTGTCCTAGTAGCCGTTGTATGAGTGGCAAAACATATGGTTGAAGGATGTAATGGATTACCGCTGGGATGCCATGGTGCTACGGATTAATACTAGGGGTGACCGTGTATTGTAGGCAATGACACCCCATACCATCACACTAGCTGAGGGAGCGGTGTGTCGCTATAAAGCAAAGGCAGGATTGAGGCGTTCACCACGGGGTCTCAACACACGAACACGATTGTCATCACTGCTGAGATTGAATCTGGATTCGTCGCTAAAAACGACCTGGTTCTATTCGGCTGCAGTCCAGTTTCCTCGTGCACGGCACCACTCCGTACGGAGGCGTCGATGAGTGGGCGTCAAGGGCAGCACATGTAATTGGCACCGCGATCCCAAATTTCCTTCAGCCAGGCGCCTTCGTATGGTTCTTCGAGAAGACACAAGGTCCCCTAGTGAAGGTGCTACCTGTGCCTAGATGGCGGCCGATGAAGCAGTTGGCTGTAAACGTGCATTTCTTACGATGTGGCGGTCTTCTCGTCGACTGGTCTGTCGAGAGCATCCTGAGCCTCGTCTTCGTGTAAATGACATCTCTCTCGGATCCACTGGTCCCAACACCTCCTCACAACACAATCTGAGTGGCCTAATAGACGAGCTACTCGCCTAGCTGACCACCCAGCTACCGTCATGCCGATGATTCTCTCCCTCTTAAACTGCGACAGCTGCTCATATTGTCTTCGAAGACTGCGTAATGGCATGTCTACCTCAGCTCTTCCTTTGTAAACGATTCAGCACCCTGAAACAAGGCTTTTTTTTTCTGTTTTATATTCCACGGATATCGACGTTAAACGCCCTCTGCCGGCTATACGTAATGCGCAATCAAGCTGCATTTCTAATAATTTGCATATCTCTCTGACATGTACCTTCATGCCAAGTTTTGTTACGATCTCTCAATTATTTCTTGGTGCACTAATTTTTTGTCCATGAGTATATATATATATATATATATATATATATAATACACATAATACCAATCAAAATACTCTGTAACATTTACTGAATTGAATTTTAATCTAGAAGCTAGCATAACAGACACCATTTAAACATTTGTTGTCATTCAGAGTTCTTTTATACGTTCATAAATCCTATTTAATAAATTTTTATTAAAAAAATATAAGAAATATATTCAGTACTTAAACCTTAGGTGAAGTGCAGAAAATCCAAGGACCGAATTTTCTTACTCCATTTTGCAGAAAATAGTTTCACAATTAGATGAGGGTGATTGCCTAGATTGTAGTCTTCTTTCATTAGCAGAATTTAGATGTAATGAATGTTGCACACAACATCAGTGTTCCTTAGAATTTCTTGAAAGCGTAACACGCGTAGGCTGATTTGATTTTCCATCTTCAATAAGCTCTTATTCGCTTGTGTCCTTGTAGCGACGCTTGTATCGGCACAGATCATGTTAACCCAGATATTTCAAGAGACGATGGCTAAGACGTGGATTTCAGCTGCAGCTAGGAAATTAGGGGACTTCAAGTGGGTATCTTGCAGCGTAGATGAAAAATGCTTGTGCGTCTTCCTGCTGGGATTAAATAGAAAAAGTCCAGATGAAAAAAAAAAAAAGAAAAAGAAAAAGATACGTTGAATTGTGTGCTCTGTATAGACTCTCTCTCTTTTAATGCCAAAATGTGATAAGATTAATTTTACTAGCCTAAACAGGACAATCCTGTCGGCTTCAAATGTTATGCTTTTCTTTTTAAATTTTTATTTAATTACTAAAAACCAGTCGAGGCTAAGTTCAATTTTAACTATTGATTATTTTATGGTAGCTGAGAGAGAGGCCATATTCACACGGATGGAGATACAACTCCACCGATTGATAAACAAGACTAACAATCAGAAGAGCTTAAGAGAGAGAATTTTCTCTTGCTTTGATTATCGAAGGGATCTTCAAAAAAATTCATGCGTGATGAGTGGAGGAATTCCCAGGGATTTGAGCTGTACAGAGAAAGTCTGGTAAGGATCATCCGTACAGGTCTGAAGCAGTGAGAAATGCATTATCAACGAATTTTTAAGAATGAGTGATTTCATATATTAAGTTAAAAGGGTTTGTTTGGTTTAATAAAGTTGCACTGGAAGCAACCACGAGGGCTGTTGGCGACGGACTTCGTAATTTTGAACCTCGGTCAAGTGACGAAAGTTAAAAAGGAATGGTATCAGGAAATAACAATGAACGTTTTACTTTTAAAAGAGATAATGGGGAAAATTAGGAAATTAAATTATTATTATGAGAAACTAAAAAAATTGAAGTCATTATATACACACACACATATATATATATATATATATGTTTGTGTGTGTGTCTGTGTCTACGCAAGAGCTCGTGTGATTTTGTTGGAAAATAGAATAAACCATTTCATCTTATACTCGTATGTAACTGAGGTTATACAGTATATAAATGCAAATACAATGTTACCAAAATAGGACCAAAATTAGGAACAAGAGAAATTTAAATATTTTAAACTGCTATCATTTTCTTTAAAATTTACTTTTTGGTAGAGCTATTTTTATTACAGCTTTCACTTTCCTAGTCTTATTTGAATATATCTAAAAGTTATTATTTAACTCTTAATTTCTGACATCGTACTTTGCAGTCCCAATAAATTATAATAACATATTCATGGTTTGTTTATAAAGCACTTGCAGTTTATTTGTAATCCATACATACTTTCACTTCTAAAAATTTCGTTAGTAATAAAGTTAATATTTTGAAGGCACTAATTATTTATTCGCTTTTAAGTACAACACATCATATTACATTATCGCATATCGTTAAGTTCAGAGATCTCAAAACATTTCGCGTAATGCTATTTTTTCACTGTAACTTTGGGTTTTCAAGCAATTTATGCATCCTTTCCCCTATCTCAGTTGTTATTGATAAGCTTTCGTAAACTCTTTTGTTGTTGTTATTGTAACCAGAGAAGCATATTTGATGTGTATTGTCAATATAATATATTTACTTCAATTTTATGCTAATATTCATTTTTTAACTATCTGAATCTTAACTGTTTACTCGCTCTTCTGATTTAATGGACAAACTAACTCAACTATCAATTATAATGCTACTGTGAAAATTAAATTAAATTAATTTCAAAAGATACAGGAAAATACCACATTTCTGATGCAGTTTGTAGTAAATTGTATACTTAGGCGTGTAAATGTATTATTACTTTTGCTTATTTCTCTGGTGTATACAACAGGGAAATAAGCAAAAGTAATAGAATCATAAGTAGATGACATGTAATGTTTTTTCTAAAGTTTTTGCAGAAAAGCGTAATCCCGACAATACCCAGTAATTTTTCTTTTCCAATAATGCTCAAGGAAATGCCTTTCTTCATCGCTGGTATCATTTAAGTATGAAATAGTAATTATTCTGTGTTCCTAATTGCATATCCTTTTCATGTATGCTGAAATTGAAAGTAATTTTATCCATTTAATGCTCGATAAAATGCTACAAACATATCTTAATTTGCATTGCTTGTTGTTACATTACGTGGGCTTAGCCCTGTCTAGATAAACAATCAAGGATAATTATTGTCATTGAAGAAGTGAATATTTTTTTCTTCTCTGATAAATACTACAATAATAAACGCAAGAGGAAAAAAGATTTTATGCACTTGTCGTTAGGATAGCAAATTCATTATCCAGAGTAGCTAGTGGTTGCATCATAGCATCATTAAAAGAGCAGAGTACTCAGTTCTTAATAGGGGGCCTGTCGAGGTAGTTAGGATTTATTTTACACCTTGCGACACCAACTTTAGATAATTTCTCGATAATGTTCTCTTCCAGAGAACATCACGAGGTAGATTTTATACATAAGATAAAAGTTTTAAGTAAAATAACTGGCAGAGAAAAGAAAAGTAAATTTTGATTCACACGTTCAAGAATATTTTCGTTGTAGACATTTCATTAAATGGATGGAATAAAAGAAGTGGATATTTGTGTAAATGTTTTCTGCCATTTATTTCCTTTTAAAAAGATTTCTGAGCTTGTTTGGTTACTTAACCTTTCGATAAAGATAAATAGTTGAAAATATTAAGGAAAAAATATTTTAGAAAAACTTTGAAGTGAAATTCGAATGGAACAATGTGATATTTGAAGAAATAATGCAACTAATAACAGATCCACCAGTACCTTACACTTCTTAATAACTATAATTATTTCATCAATAATCTTACGGAACAAAAGAATTTTATCCTAAAATTTAAGAGTTGTGCTAAGAATCATATAATTTTAAGCTATTTCAGATGCTTCATAATCAAAATCTTTTAATATGTTAAGCACATTTTACGTAAGTCAGATTAAGGGCGTATCAGTGATTTTGCATATTAATATTCATGTTAAATGCAAATCGCGCTATAATCATAAAAAGGAAGCGTAGTAATGCTTTCTGTCAGAGAGAAAGATATATAATTAAAATTAGAGTAAAGAATTTCGAACAAAACTAAATGCAAAATGAGAAAAGGGGAAGAAGAAAAAAACAAAATTTAAAAAGAAAAAAAAATCTTAACTTTATAATTATGATGTTTTAAATTAGTTTCAATAACTTTCATTAAGAAATTCTATTTTCAATTAACTTTCTTCTAAACTCACATCCAAATTAATGTAATTATCCTGTATTTAATCGACAATATTTTGAGATTCGAACATTTTGAAAAGTGTGACCATAAATTATATTCCTAAAAATATTTTACTTAATGAGAAGCCCATGAAGGTACTTTATGTACCACAAGAAATTGGATAACTTTTATCATGTATGTTATTAGAAATTTTATAATCTTTTAATTTTTTTTTATCTTGCAATATATAAATATTCTGATTCATACACATTATATTAACATTAGTTTACAGTAAATTTGAATACAACCTGGATGAAAATTTATGAAATCTTAACCTATCTAACACTATTAATTTGAAACAAAATAATTTCATCAATTCTTCTAAACATTTTGAAGTTGTTTTAATAAAAAAGGAAGAGCTAAATAAAATGCAAATAAATATTGGCTGCACTCTTATCTTGGCCCATCTTGTGGTACACCTTTAATGAGTTTGTAAGTCTTACTTTTTAAACATATAACTTTCTTTCAAGAGACTAAATAATTAAGTAATTAAAATTGAATTTCATATCCAAAAACCCTATTAATATTATTTTTTTATATATAATCCTAATAATATATATATATATATATAGTTAAGAAAAAAAAAATTGTGGGCGTGGGCGTAGGAGTGAATGATCAATGACAACTAATGACGATTTATTCGTAAATATTCAGACAACACAATGATAGCACAATTTGGACAATAACTGTAAACAGTGACACAGAAAGAGGAACAAAGCACACTCTTAAGGATAGTCACTATTATTTCAACACGTTCAGCTCGCCAGTCTATCACTCCTCACTTCGGACAGCCACCGTAGTAAAATCATGATCTTACAGGGTAGGACCCGACCAGTCTTAGCAGCTACACGCTGCTTCTTTGTTTCCGGTACGCTCCACTTGAAGTGCCAACAGCTTCAGTCGATCCCTCAATCGATCTTTGCGACAGAGTCTCCAATGACTGTTGCAGAGATCGATCCATATATATATATATATATATATATATATATATATATATATATATTAATCTGAGGAGGAAATTCGTAAAATGGAAAATTTAAATAAAATTAAATACATGAAAGGAAACTTCTTTCTAATGATAAACTCATATATAAATTATACTTACACATGAAAAAGATATCTTCTTTGGGAAAATACAGGTGCACATTAAGTTGTTTTATTGCATTTATTATTTAGAAATTGTAGCAACTTATGCTTTAGCATTATTAAGTATAGATAAAGGTTTGTTGAGTTTTCATAAAATAGTAGTAAAATCCTTTATACTTCGTTCCTGTATTGCACTTATGCCTCAGAGAGAAACAAAATATTTTTGCAAAATATGCAGAAAAAGTTGGAGTAGGCCTTGATGGAAATTTGAAGATTACTTTTGAAATGAAGGAAAATTAATAATAATTCGCAAAGAGACCATTGAAGGTTATCTGGAGATCCAAATTCATGACGTTATACTGCATATACATATATATACACTGCATATCCATAAATAAAGGGAATATTTATAAAAGGCAAAATGTTTCGAGTAAATCCTTGTGAATGTGTTCGCAATAACTTGTGGAGAATCATTTGTTGAAAAAGAAACCTTGTCTTTCGGCAAAACACTTCTGTTGATTTTATAATAGGTAAAACACGTGTAACGTTAGAATGTGGATAAATCAGCTCAATAGGCTTAAGCAATTTAGATAACTTTCGTGCAATTCACGTGAAATGAAACATTGTTAATGATTAGGCAGAACGAATGATGGCAAAAAATCAGAACTGGACATGTTTGTAAAAGTACGAATGAATGGAATCTTTGGATTCTACGATCACAAATTAAAACATCTGAATATTTCTAGGTGTTTATGATCGCTCAAAACAAATTATATAAAGTATTGTCTTCATAATTCACACTAATTGGTATAAAATATATACCACCATCCACACAGAGGGCTAGTGAGCAACAAATGACAGCACTGAAATTTGTGATTCAGACTGATATATAACGATTCGCGTTGTTACAGTGAAAGATAGAGGTCATAAATATGTATTCGAGTGCCAGTAAGCAAAAATCAGACTTATTCTCTGAAGAAAAGAAGTTTAAAAAAGGAATAAAAATTTATGAAATTACCGTCTTAATTATTCAAATTAACAAATTACTCATGTTCATTAAAAGACAACAAACAAAAGATCAGAGGAAAAAGGGATATCTGAGAACCAAAACTATTGCAAAAAAAATCGAACTAAGCTAAGATGGAGCAACAACATTTAAAGGAATCTAAGTCAGAACAGGCTGGAGAAAATAGATTAGATACTTGTTGCCATTGATAAATATGAGACTTGATAACAATAATGGACATAAGGTGTTAGAATGAGATAAAATTAGAACATAAGCTCCGATAATAAAGGGATGGCAATAGGTGCTCATTACCTCTAGCGGTTGAATTTATTAAACGTTCTAAGTAAACAGATATGTAAATCATTAACAAGTGGTGTTGCAAAAGATACAATATAACAAAGAGATACCCACTCTTTAAGAAAAACAGAGTCCTCGGCGTTTCGGCACCGATTGGGAATCTTGAAAGATGGAATTGTTCTTTCTGAACTGTGAAATATCTAGAAAATTAACTTTAGCGGAGATTGTAAAGAAAGAAAAAAAAGTTCGAAGGTCGTTTACGTGCTACCATATCAAATAATGACCCATGTATCCTGTGAAGGGGACTTAGTACCTTTCGAAATCAAAAGTAGAACATTTTGACAAACTTTTTTCGATTAATCATAAATCAACAATTTTTGCTCATTTCAATATGAAACTTTGCCAGTTTGTGTAATAAAGTGTATAGTTTAAAATAATAAAATATTAAATAAAATATTATTTATAATATAATTTAAAATATTGTCTATCTATATCTATATATATATAATCTATCTATCTATCTATCTCTCTCTCTCTCTCTCTCTATATATATATAATGCGTGTGTGCGGTACTAATTATTTATATAGTTATCTTTAATATCATTTTAATTACCAGAAACTTAATTTGCTTAATGCTAATTTCAATAATGGCTATTCCAAAATGCTGTACTAAAATTAATTTTATGTCATAAAATGAGTAAAACGCATTACATATTACAGTTTTAAATAACGTAGAGAACAGTCTCTGTGCTGAATAAAAGCAACGATAGGACATAATATACAACGATATTTTAATGATAACTAATAACATTAACAAATATGTCAAATCTGAACTTGGGTTTCCTAAATCCCTCATTGATATTATCTGAATGAAGAAAAACTCTTTAACTATACATTCCTATTTATATTAAATTAATGGCTAATGCATGTATTTCTTTTTTAATTTCTAAGTGGTGTTTCGTTCTGTGCACATTTCTTGTGATGCAAAATACTAATTTTTCAAAAAAGGGTACGCTAATAACTATGTATTGCAAATCTTAAGAGAATTTTGATCCACTGAGAAAGCAGATCTTATATCATAAGCATACAAAACAATTTAATAGAAATATATGGAAAATGTATGAATTTAATTTTTGGCATTTATTATCAATATTATAATATTAGAAATTATATGATCATAATATTTGAATAAAATAACAATATATAATAGCACAAAACTATTTACATTGTTAGTAATGTAATTTTTAATAAACTGAAAACTAATGAAAAGAAACAAAAGTATATAAATTCTTGTTTACACTAATTGCTTACATAGTTTTAAATCTCTAAGAAACGTGAAAAAATAAAAATAAAATACAAAACAAAATCACACAAATATAATAGTACAAATGTAAAATATTTATTTACTACCAAAATGAGATAAGATTAGTAAAAATAACGAACATATTGAAAGAAAAAAAATTGGATGTCGATTGTGATTAATTACAGTTATAGAATACATGTTTTAGAAATAATTTAATATACAGACTATGTGTTTTGAGTATAAAAAAGTTGGAAAACGGAATAGTAGACCTTTCTAATAATGATAACAATGAGATAAGTAAAACAATCATGAAAATATGATAAATATAGATGAAATCTGATTTCGAAAAGTGAAAACACTAGTTGAAAAATTAAGATCGGTATCATTAAGTAGAAATTATTATCACTAAAATGATATACATATCATTATCACTACAATGAACCAAAATGTCATGTAGTAGGTAAGCATTACATGTAGTTGTAAATCACACTTTTCAAGTTAGGTTTTTTAAAATCGTTTACAAATTTACATTAGTTGAATTTTGAAATTTATTTGAACTTTTGAAACTCTCAAAGTAACTGCGCATTTTTTTTTTTATATAAAATGGTTAACAAACTGGAAATTAAATTTGATAATTTTTAGTAGTAATTTAGTTCATACTAGCGTACAATCTAGTTCATACCAATGTAAATTCTACTCTTACATTAAAATGTTGATATTGATAAAATAATTATTTTTACATATTTAATTTTAAAGGAAAAAAAATACTAGACACTTTAAATAACATAGAATACTAACAAAAGAAAAGAAATGTAAATGTTCTTATTCTTCCAATATAGAAAAATTATATTATACGTAAGAAATTAATTTATTTATTTTGCTTTAAATAATACAGTAGTTTTAAGCAACTTTAAAGTGTTGTACACATAGTGTTACTGCTTCATAAATTATTTAATTGGTTTTTAAAATATTTTTGACAAATGTTCTCCAATAAAAACGTAAATAAATATTTTATTTCCGTTTCACAATTCCTTTTAAGAAAAGACTGAAAAATTTCAAAAAAAAAATTATAACAATATTCATTTCAAAATATTCAATTTAATTAATTAATCTATCAGAGAGAGAGAGAGAGAGGCATAAATGGTAAGAAATTTCAAAACAAACACAAATGCGTCCTATGTAATAAGATAGATTTTAAACAAAAAAGAAGACAGGATTAAATAACAATAACAGAAATACAAAGACAGAATGTATATACAAATATATCGAGACAGAATTGTAAATGGGAAATATCTGGAAAGAAAAGTAATTATATTTTATTAAAATCCACGTAATAATGTGTTCACATAATATTTCCAAAAGATTTAGAGAAATTATTTTTACGAACACTTTAGTTACTTTATACTGATATAAAAAAACAAATAATTCCTTTCAAATATTCAGAATTTAACAAATTTTACCTATTTGTGTGCGTCCAAATTTTAAGCCATTTAGCTTAATGGCCTATGCACTTTGGTAATTCATGATGGTACGCAAATCTTTATTTCTCTTTGCTTGAAATAAGAAACAAAAGAGTGAATGAAAAACTACAGTAAGGGGAAAATAAGTAGCTGTGATTGTTGCATTCTAAATTTCACTCTAGGGATCCATTCCGACAGTTTATTGAAAATTATCTCCTTACTTTTAAACACACCTCCCCGTGTTCTTTTAGAATTGTTCTAAATGAATGACATCAAATTTGCAATGGCAGTAAAATTCTTTTTGTTGCTCATTTTCTTAAAAAAAAGAATTGAATGCTTCAGATTGCTACGGGCTAAGGTTTAACAAATTTAAACGTTTCGGCTTCTAATGTTTTTAGGATTTTACACATTCCGCTTGATTTGTTATATATTTACATTGCTTTTCATCCAATGGAAGATTTTTCTCATTCCGTTTTTTTCAGGAATGCTTTTTCTTAATTATCTTCTTTGGAAAATTGCATTTAGTACATTTATTGTTACAGATAATGTAAAAATTCCCGAGAATTTCTTTCTTCGGAGAATATTTTATACGTTATATTACAGAATGTATTAATTGGCTTAACGATTTCTATGAGAAAACATTATATGATAAGGTATTAAAATTAATTCGTTCAGTATGTTTACAGTTATTTTTTACATATCCCTATTTTATAGATTCTACAATCAAACATTAAATAAATATTATTAAATTTCATTTTAAGAGAATAATATGCAATATTAGAATATAATAGCAAACTGTACTGATGAAAATGCATTCTTATAATTATATATCTCGTTTCCTTGTTCTTTCGAGGCTACATTTTTATACTGACCTTTCAATATATTTTATTATATTCTGTATGTGCTGGGAAAATATTGATATAGTTTTATTTCTCCACTATCTCGCATATATAGTATTTAAGAAGTAAGGTTACAATATATATGGTATACGAATATTTAAGCTTTTTTAAAAACTAAAATGAAACATATAACTTTATATTGTTTCCTATTCTGTATAATCCTACCGTGATCATTGTAAATGCGTTTTTTTTATTTTCTTACTACATATGTTAGTTTTTATTATACTACGCATTTTTCATATTTTCTATGATTGTTTCTTATATTACTCGCTTTCTTATTCTAGATGTTAAATCTCAATTTATTAAGAACACTTATGAGTTGTAAAAACAAATGTATGTGAATAAGGGTTGCATATGTAGTTATTTTTATTGACTCAGATGGTTGTTTTTCAGGAACCATCATATCAAATCAATAGTTGTAATATTAAAATTAAATGTGAATAGAATTAACTTTGTAATTTGCAAATCATATGAGAAGCAAGAGAAGAAACTTTTGTATTTTATGTATAATACTTCCTCATTTTTTTAATAATATATCTTTTAAACAGTTAATATTCCCTATATTTTTACAGTTTAAAAATTTTATACCTCACATTTCTTTAAATATTTTTTTTTCCAGAATTGCAACATTAAACATAAATGGGGGGTATTAATGCAACTCAAGCAGTATTTATACAACTCAATATTTATTTCATTTGTATTCTAGTATTTTTTAATAAAATCAGAATAAAAAGTGAAAGAAAAGTAGGCCAGTTTTTGTACAGCACACTGAATTTTCAATTTGTTATATTTTCAGTTAAATTTATAAATTATAAAGAAATTAAATATACTCAAAGAAAAGCATAAAGGTGACTATTTAAATAAAAATTAACCAAATTGTGATATTTTAGATAGATACGATGTAAATGTAAAATTTTAAGAATATTAAAAAATTATATTATTTCAGGTAGATATGAGAGAATTATAAAATTTTAAGAGTATGAAAAAATTATAATACTTTAGTAATATGTTGAAAGAAATGTTACATTCAAATATATATATATATATATATAAGTGAAATATCACTGACTGACTCATCGCGAGATCTCTAAGACTATACAACCGATTGACTTCAAATTTAGCGTAGTTACTCGTTTTACAATGTAGCCGCTCACCAAGAACGGATTTTACGGAAGTCTTATCCAAAATGAAATTTTCATCCATTAATCTACTCTTATCCATAGGTTATGTAAATTTTGGCGACTTTATCGCCAAAAATGATATGAACGGAATGTATACATATATTTTTGTATACTGTGTACTGTCACCAATTAAGTTTACTTGGTGAGATTTGCACGTGTGAAATAGAAAAATACCAAATAATTTAATATTGAAGCGCTGAGGGAGAATTGGCAAGATTTTGGAGAAAGGGCTCTTTATGTGAAATTTCGTGCATGCTGAAATTAGGAAACGTACAGATTTAGCGATAGAAATAAATAAGTTTGGAATCCCACCGTTTTTGAAAGTGTAGTTTAGCCCCAAAACTTAGAGGGATTTTGAAAAATACTAAAATGGTTACTGCATACGGAGTAGCGGAGATGCAAGACAATCTTCGTTTACTGGAGAACCTCGCTACATGCATGAACGAACTCAAGACGCTATGACATACGTAAGATATTTTGGACGTCCCGACTTGCTCGACTTTTTTTTTAGTGTTGCAAAAATCTTATCATAGACAGGATGTCATTGCGAAAATACTTCATTTGAAAGCTAAACACATGATGAAACTTCTAACAAAAAGTTGTATTTTTTTCAATACGAGGTGTAAAATGTATACCGTGGAATTAGTGTTAACCATATATATATATATATATATATATATATATATATGGGTGACTTTTTATTAAATTTTTTGATTTTTCTCATATTTTTGAAAGTGGTGGATAACCATTATTAAAGACAATCAATTTTTTAAAATTTTAAATTTAGATTATCATTATCGTTTAAAAATTGAAAATTTTCTTGATATCTTACGTATAGGTTGCGAAATATAATATTATCGTCTGCCCAGCGAAGCGGGTGGATATCAGCTAGTACAAGATATTTTTGGTACTGTTTTTTTATTAAGAATTTTAACATTTTAATATGTTTTTTCTCCATGAAAAAATAAAAATATTTTTTTATGAAGATGATTTCTTTGTGTAATAGAAATATTAACTTATAACAATATGGAAAAATTGTAATGCCTAAGTAATATTTTGAAAATAATTTGCGTTTCAATTTATTCAAAAATACAAGAAATGTTGATCATTTTTTTAAATCATCAAGAAATTTTTTCATTGATCATTTTAACATTTTAAAATATGCGTGTTATGTTATTGTACCCTGATTGTGAGTACTTAGTAATCTATTTTACATTTAACAATCCCACAAAATTTCTGAGGAGAGAGATCCTGTAACAACTTATCTGTAAGCTGCAAATGATTAAATTATTTGAAATATACTAAAAACTTGAAGAAAAATGCTATATCTAACAATTAACTTGCCATTCTTTGGGAACAATCTTATGAAACCTCATTTACTATTAGAAGGAAGGTGTCATAAGCAGTAGTATTGACCTCCAAATTACATGGAATCTGAATTTGATTGCTATAATGGTGCAGAGGTTTTGCAAGTCGTTCTCCACAAATATATGTTTCATAACTTCAAAATAACGTAAGAGTACTGATTGATATTTATCTTATGTTTCTTATTAGATTGAAAGTTAACGATACTTGAGAAGACAAACTCTGAGAGTAGATTAAACCCATTTTTATATGAATGAGAGGAGAACGTTAGCCCAGTTTCTGAATAAAGCGTAATGGTTTTTTTTTTTTTTTCCATGGGTAAGGAGAAGAGACTGTAAAAGAAGAGAATATATACACAGATAGAGTATCTTAAAAGGCTATTCTGAAGGTATTTTTTTTTGACTGATTTAAAGTTAGAATATTTTTTTCTAAAATATTGAAAAAAAGGTTATTTTTCTACAACAGTCTAAATTTTGCCAAACACAATATACTTATGTAAAATATAAACATTTTATATTTCAAATCAAAAATATAATTCAAACTCACGTGCCTCTGTATTTTTACAGTTACGTGCACCTAAATTTTGAAAATATTAAAATGACCCTTTTCAAATAAATATAGAGCTAATTTTTAAATTAACGTTAAATGGTGCTATGAACTGTATTAAATGAATTATTATCATTAGTCATGATCATACTGGAAATCTATGAGAACAACAAATGATAAAAAATAAAAGATGTTACCTAAAATCGATGCTTGTTGCGTATAAATTTAAAGCATTTACTTTTAAAACAATGTGACAACTACTACATTATTTGCGTATTATCACTGTAATTCTAAGAAACAGATTGGATTAAAGGTAATGCTCTACTTCATTACAATCTGATAGCGTGATAAATATAATTCTGAGATACAAAAGAAGCTAATAAAAATACTCCATTAACCGAATAAATAAATTTAACACCAAGTTGAGCTTTTATTCCAACAACATATTCTGATTTAAGAACTTTACACATTCTGAATCTCTAAAAAGTTTAATATAATTGTAAAATTAATTCAATTTACTTTGTAAATTTTGAGAAGTTCATTACTCACTGATATCTATCACATTTACACTTACTTGAAATCATCAATAACTGATTTAGTGTGGGTAAATGTAACTTAGCAGACAAACTTTAATTCTTGAAGTTTAGGTGACATGGAATGTAGTGAGTCAATCTACTTATTATTAAGATCAAAAATAAACATCCAATCGAGTACGTTTTGCTTTATTAATTATTCATTTAAATGAAATTTACTTTATTTTCTGAAGTTTAAGACACTTATTACCACATGCGTAACGTAATTACCGCTTCGTATCTTTTCTACATGTTTGTGCTCAATACCAATTTTCTGTAAAAATAATTTATTGACCATCTTAATTTAAAGAATACAACAAATATGTAAACGAATAAGATCTAAGTTTCATGTTTTGTTATGTAAGAAACACACAACATGCAAGAATTATAAGTTTTATTTTAAGAAATTTAAATGCATAATACTAACATATTTTTTCACCTTTTTTCTTAATATATATTATATAATGCACATGTAACTATGTAACTGTTAAAAATACTATACTTATATAATATTTATATCATTATAATTCCTTAACGTATTTTTAAGTCAATATTTAAATGTGCCTTAACATTTCCTTTTTGAAACGCTCATTTGAATGTAGAAACTGTATTTAAACGACAAGATATAATTTCTAGAAATATTTTAAGAAGAAAACCTTTTCTTTCCAATCAAAGAAAAAAAAATTAAAAAGAAAAATGCGCCATTTACTTAGAGGTAATCACTATCATTGTCTAGTGAATGCTTACAGAAGTACTTTTTCAAAATAAGGAGAATCTTCAGTGTCCATTGATTCGCATAATTATAAAGACATTATTATTTAAAATAACATACATACATATACTCATGGACAAAAAAATTAGTGCACCAAGAAATAATTGCGGGATCGTAACGAAACTTGGCATGAAGGTATATGTCCGAGAGATATGCAAATGATTAGAAAAACAGCGTGATTGCGCATTACGAATAGCCGGTACAGGTCGTTTAACGTCGTTCTCCGTGGAATATAAAACAGGTAACCAAACCTTGTTTGAGGGTGCTGAATCGTTTACAAAGGAAGAGCTGAAGTAGACATGCAATTACGCCGTTTTCGAAGACAATATAAGCAGCTGTCGCAGTTTCAGAGGGGGAGAATCATCGGCATGTTGAAAGCTGGCTGGTCAGCTAGGCGAATAGCTCGTCTATTAGGCCGCTCTGATTGTGTTGTGAGGAGGTTTTGGGACCAGTGGATCCAAGAGATGTCATTTACACGAAGACCAGGCTCAGGATGCCCTCGACAGACCAGTCGACGAGAAGACCGTCACATCGTAAAAAATGCACGCGTACAGACAACTACTTCATCAGCCTCCATCCAGGCACAGGTAGTACCTTCGCTAGGGGCCCTTGTGTCTTCTCTAACCATACGAAGGCGCCTGACTGAAGGACATTTGGGATCGCAGCGCCCATTACGTGTGATGCCCTTGACGCCCACCCATCGACGCCTCCGTATGGAGTGGTGCCACGGAAGAGGAAACTGAACTGCAGCGGAATGGAACCCGGTTGTCTTTAGCGGCGAATTCAGATTCAATCTCAGCAGTGATGACATCCGTTGTTTTGCCTTTTTCTCTGAAATAAATGATTCTTTTTCTTTGATTTTCTAATCATTTACTTATATTAAAGTAGTCATTACGTATGTAAGATTTCGTTTCATTTTGACGTCTCCTTCCTGGTGCTCTAATTTTTTCGTCCATGAGTGTAATTTACACTAACTTTTTTTTATCTTTTTTTTTTGACAAAATAAAAACAGAGTCAAAAACTAATTTTTAATATATTCACAACTGTATAAAGAATACAAGTTGTTGTATTTTTTCTAACACTTTTTTAAGTTAGTATATTGTAGAGCCATCTTTCCTTAAGAGATAATAAATCATTCTGAGCTATTAATTTTCTAAAATTTTCTGAATCAGTTCCATCGCATGACGTTACCTTTAACCTTTTCAAATGAATAATACATACATAATAATTTCGTAAATATTTTTCGAAACCCTAACATTTCGTATTATATTTGGCCTGGAAAAATCGCTAACCACATCAAAATGTTCATGTTTATTTCTTTAAACTCTTTTATTTTACTATTCTAAAAATGTGGCAAGTAGCTCCAACTTGTTGAAAAATAAAATTATTACCATCTATAAATGAGAACAATGTGCGAAGACTACTATGTTTGAGATTCGCTGATACTTATTAGTGTTCCTGTTCATAGGTACAACTACTAAATCCATTTTGCAGTTAGCTGGAACTCCTTCCCAAGGTTTCAAAGATCCATTTGTAAAACGATTGCTTCTACTGATGCCTTACTCCATCTTGAAAACTAGCCAATGAATTGAAATAAACGGGTATATCACGAATAAAACTTTTTTCATCCGAAAATATAGCGTTTTCTTAGTCCACGTTGTAATAGTGGATTATACGTCTTCAGCGTTTGTGGAACAGTTTTGATTTTCACCAGATATCTTCTGTACCAAACCAACAATTGTATATCTTAAGTCTATTCTGAAAGTAGGTTTGGATTTTTGAATTTCCTTAGCTGTACGATGTTTCGACATTCCTAGTTGTCGTAAAAATCACAATTTTTGCACTTCAATTTCTGCAAGTGCTTTTCAACTAGACATTTTTACTAACATACATTCGAGAGAATTTAAATTTTTTTAGATATACTACGTCAGACCAGCAGTACTAAAATACTTCGAATTGATCTGAAATTATTCACATATAAATTTAAAAAAATTAGAAAATTCTGAATGTCATTATACTTATAATCCATCTTTTTTCTCTCCCTTTTTTGTTTCAAATTGAACAACTAGTTCGTTAAATATTAAAATATTAATAAATAACTAAAAGTAATTGTTCTTCTTTGAAAAGTTTGGAAAAATAATCTGTAAGCACTTGCTTAATGTATCATTAAATATAAATTTCAAATCAATTTATCTCAAATTTAATTTCTGATTTGAATTTGTGAAAAAATGTTTTTGCAATGAAACCCACATTAAAAGGAAGAGAAAAAATAATAGTTTTTTAACATGATACAGAAGGAATGCAGTTCTAATAATATTTTATAAGAAAGCACAATTTAGTTTTATAGTAAAATTTATAAAAAAAATGATGTACTTAGTGTTATGATGTTTTTTATGAATTTAATAAATATTTAGGTTATAAATATTTCTTAAGAATATTCGAATTCATAAAAAGAAATAAGCTTTTAAAAATTATAAATAATTATATTTTGGGAATATTTAGCCCTTTTTGGAATTATGACTTTCATTTATATACATTGAGATTAAGTTAGCAACTTTTATTTAAATGTATTTGTAAAAAATAAAGCATATCTTCAAGAAATATATCGTATACCTGAAATAAATAACTACCACTTCTTATTTAATCTTCTAATATTTTTACGTACTATTTATTCTTGTAAGGATTTTTTTTTTGTACAGAATATTCTAATTGTTCAATAATTTTTCTAGAGAAGTTTAGCTGTAAATATTTATCAAAGCTTTATTCTATAGAGAAAATTCCTGTTTTTTTTTTTTTTTTTTTTTTTTTTACACTTATCTGTTTCTTCAACTTCTTTCAATTCAAACTTTATTACAAAATTGAAACAAAGGGAAAGATTATATAATTTTAGTTATGCATTCCAGTAAAAATTGATTTATATAAACTGATATTGTAAAGTATCAATTTCTCTTAATAACTTTATAATTATTACGATTTAATTTTGGATAGCATTTGGTATGCTATCAAATTGTATTGGTTTTAAAATACATATTCAAGGAAAAATTACGAAAATGTTAGGGTGTTAATCATAATTAACAACTCATAAATTTTGAGTGCTAAAAGTTATTTCCAAATTCTTGTCTTCATCAAGAAAATAAAGAAATAAGAGTTTGTTATTCATTGAAAGAAAAAGAGGCAAATATAAATTCCCTTTCCTCACTCACATCTTTTTATATTCAGGGCATCATTTTGTGTGGTTTCAAACATTCTTTTTGTGAAGTTCAGAAGCAAAAATATTGATTCCTCTTTTTATTAATTGCTGTGTATTTAAAATTTTACCTTGGGTTAATTTTTACTTAAAATCTTGGTAATATTTTAGCCACCACTGGAATTCTGAAGAACTTTTCGAGACCATAAATTCTACGTGAAATATAATAAAATATCCTCTACAATTTCTGATCACGAGCTCAAAATTTTGTTGTCTTAAAAACTAATGCCATGACTCAGTCATTAAAGGTTCACTAATGACTGAGTGTTGTTATTGATTCGGAGTCTAAACACTTTTTCTCGCTTGCTTTTATTTTCCCTCTTCTTTGTAAATGAGAAATTCTTACTTTACAGATATAATTCATAGAAAAGCATTTGAGTGTAAAGATACCTGTTTAAGTAATGAAACTGAACAGAGCAAAAATAACTTCAATTGAACAAGTAATATATAAAAAAAAGTAAAGTCAATTCCTACTTAGGTCAACAAAGAAAAAATTTATTTTAGTTGCTTTTTATTAAATAATTACAATTAATATAAATATGTATATACATATGACAGAATCACAAATATTAAGTGCAAAATAAATTTTTTTTCCAGCTATCTACACACTTCGTCACTGACGGTATTTATTCCTAAACTTATATCCTGCTAAATATCTTATATAAGAGACATTTTCTCTCCCATATAAAACTAAAATTAATTATTTGAAAATTAAATAAAAAAATTTTATGCTTCAACGAGATTCGATCCGAAGACATGAAGATTCTACGTCGATGCTCTACCAACTTTGCGATTGCAAGACAAACGACATAGTAGAAGCATTGGAATGTTTCTTAATTCATCCAGTAAATTAAATTGTTGGACTGCAGTTTAGCCCAACCACTCATGGCGACAGGAATTATTGGGCAGTATTTTGCCAAATGTAACTACCCTAGTCCGCTTCGTGGACTTCAGGAAAAAGAAAATCTCCAAGTTTGGTAATTTCTGAAATCGCGCCAAGTGATTGGGCTAAACCACTGCAAATTTTGAAACGCGCCAAGTGTTTGGGCTAAACTGCATTTTCACCTATTAAATTTAATTAAATACATTAATATTTGAAAAAACTGTATTAACATCAAGTGTTATCCACTACAAGTTTATTAAAATGTATATGAATTTGAGCGGATGAATAAAATGAATTTTATTAAAGATTGAAAATTTGAACAAGATAGATATAGGGACAGTGTGAGCTAGGAATTTAATAAAAATATAATATTATGGTTTTACATTGCATTAGCATATTTTTTTCAAAGTTTATGTAACTGGAAAAAGTTATTTCCATTCAATAATTTTGCAAGAAGCTGGAAGATTACATACAAATGGAGGCGGTAATAAAAAAATGTGGTTAAAAATGTTAAAAGAATACAATACGTTAATAAATACATATATATTTCGTATAAATTTAGAATTCCATTACCGCAGTAGAAATATTAACATGGCTTAATATTATTGATTTATAATTTAAGGAATCTTACTTGAATTAAAAAGGATACCATTAAAAATGAAATTTTTAATTAAAACTAAAAATTGGTTAGCAATCGAATTCAATATTCCACCAAATTTTATTAAATTACAATAAGTTTTTAAATGATTATTTTTACTTGATTATAAATAAGATAATGCATTTAAAAATTTTGAATAAATTAAAACAAGTAATGCGTTACTGAACTGTTTTATGTTAAATATACATGAAATATATGTATTATTAGCAATCATATGTAGTGGTCACTTAAAAATTAGCTTTCTTATATGTGTCAATGTTTCTACTTTAATTATTACATGTTATATTATTTACAAAATACAAATACACCATGCTTGTACTTATGTACTTAAGTATCAAGCGGCTATAGTTAAATGCTTAGAGATGAAAGGTAAATTTAAGTTTAAAATAGCCTTGTATAAATGTCAAGAAGATAAACATGTGTAATTCATAGGAGATTTTACTTAATGAAATAATTGTATTTATATAAAATTCTGTAGTAAATACTTTTATGTAGTTTAAATGCTTTCAAACTTAAATATTGAATTTAGAACTTAATTGTTACATTATTTAACAGAAAATTTAAGGCTTTCTAGAATTAGATAATAATTAACATATTTGTTTGATGATGCATGATTTTGTATCTACGATTATAGTATTTTTCCTATATTAACTTTCAGTTTTTCTTACCTCTGTTTTTAATTGCGAGAAAATTCTGTATGAAAACTTTTTAATCTTATTTACATACCTTCGTGTATAGAATCATTAACTAAAAGAGCTTAAAAGTAAAAGCAGCTAATATTTTATTTATATTATAATTATCAAATTAATATCATTTCTTCAAAATCCTTCATTTTTTATTAATAATATTGAATTACCTGAAAAATGATTTCATATGTGAAATGCGATAAATATGAAATGAATCACAATTTGCTGTGTATATTATACAGACATGAACAAATAATTGCTATTCGCTGTGAAAAATAATAAATGATACTCTTGAAATTCTGAATTATTATACATATGCTCGAAACCAAAATTTGTATAACGTTCAAATTTAATTTCATTTTCTGACCTGGAGCATATCATTACAAAAATAGTGTGACATGTGAATTAATTATTGCACTTTAATTACACTTTTAAGAATAAAAAATACATTAACTACGATTTATTACACTTAATTTAATTAAGTAGGATGGCGCCGGGGGGAAAATTCTACATCAAATAGTGCGGCAACGCCAACGTACAATTACATGTAATTTTAAAATTTAATGCAATATTTAGCAGGAATAAATAATATAGAATTCTAAATCATTTCATGTAAAAACAAATCTATTTTCAATATTTTAATTCTAAGTTATATCCAATTTTAAAAATAATAAATTTCAAATGACATTCTTGTTCGTTTTCTTTTAATATCGTACAGCCTATTGTAGTTTATCCATTTAAAAATATAAAGAACCAATGTAAGCTAACATATTTTCTTTATATAAAACATACAAAAATAAAAGTTTGTAAAATTGGTTAGTTGTCCAGATGGCAAAAAATAAATGCTTTCTCTCGCCAATGTTTTACTAGAGAAATATGGTTCGTAATATTTTATAAAAACTTAAAAAATTGGTTTCAATAAGATATTTGACTTATAAACAGGAAGAAAAGAGAGAATACGATCAATGTATATATCAAAGCGCATGGTTTCAGGGTTAAGTAGATATTGGACCATGAACTAAACTTTCGTCTCTTGCTCACTGTAACCCTATATTACTAATATTGCTTTCTCACTGCAATGTACTATATTACTATATATGTAGATAATGATTTCTGTGGGTGTTATGAAGTGAGGTCCCTTACGAAATTTCCTTCAACTAATCCTTAGTGTTTTTAATATATATATTTGATTGCAATACGAGGACTATTGGTAACGGTCCTTGCAATTTTTTCCTTATATTAGTGACGAGGACAATGCCTGAGGTGCTACCTATTTCTCAAAACTTCCATACCCTGACTTGAGAGGATTAGAGCCTTGGCAAATTAAACGTGCGTCAGTCCCGGTATACGACGAGTCTTTGATGACAGAAGATGCGAACCCATGACTTGAAGGAAACAACGGCAGCCTTGAAATCACGACACTGACCATTAAGCTAAAACAGCCGCTGTATAAGAAGTGGAGTGCTTAATACATAGTTTGGTAGTCTAGTGTGTAATAAAGGTAGCTGGATCTGAATTTATCAAGAGAATAATCTGTATCAGAAGTGACGGATTGAGCAAAGGGACTTTGGAGTGACTCCAAATAGGATTTACAAAAAGTCAGTGATTCGAACCCTTATCTTAAATTCGTCTAAGTCCTTGATTATGACAATATATTTTAGAAATACAGGTTTTACTCTATTTGAATATTAATTCATAATTAATTCATTTAGAGACGAATTGTCACCGATTCAGTAAGTTAAGGAATGAGAATATTAAATATTTATAAATAAATTAAAACATCTTGATTATCACCATTGTTGGTTTCTATTCATTTGAATGCTTAATTTTGTGACTTTTTAAACAAGGTTAATAATAGAATGAGAAAGAAATAATAAAAATGGGTCATTTCCGCCCGAGTTGTTATATTCAGTGAAAGCAGACCGCTCCTGGGAATCCTACTTATAACTGAAACAGCTTAGACTGAAGTAATTTAAATCGTATCAACATTATATTGGCGTTTTATAATTGTGACAATTTTCACACTTGACGACGCCTGGACTCATACTGCTCTCACATCTTTAAATTCCATTTACGTTGCTCAAACTCCTGCATGGATATGTATTTAATTTTATTTCCTGCCTTTTAAAAATATAGAGGGATTGATTATCTTCTGCATTTTAGTATTTAAAATGTCAAACGTGCCAAAAATTGAAATTTGAAAATTTGTGCAAAATTAGATTAATATTCAGCATATCTCTTTATTTAATCATATGTAAGTATACATTGAAGTCTCATGAGTTGCCATCAATTACTGATTGCAACTTTCAGTAGGAAGTTACAAGACATTTATACTCTGTAAGGCTATCAAAACTGTAATAATCCAATTAGCTACGTGATGTGTTATGCATATATAATATATTATATATACTCAGACACAATAGTATATAATGCGTTTAATGCATCTTATTAATGTAAGACTTAAAACATAATATGAAAATATTACCAGTTTTCATAAACTTGCATAACAATTGTCTGTTTTCCAAAACAATATATCTGAATGATATCTTGAATGAATTTACATTTTTCTGGTTAGATTGTTATGCATAATTTAAGTATTTGTTCTAGTGTATAATCGATGTAATTAAACGGCAAAAAATTTTAAAATGCTTTGATGAAATGACAATATAATCTAAATATAAAATAGTCCCTTTCCAGTATTCCTGGATAAATTCAGTCATTAACGTTTTGAAAAATCAGAATACTTTCTGTAGTCCAAATATCATTCGTAAAGAACAATACATTCCAAAGAGAGTGGTAAGGACTGTGAATATTTCTACCAAATGTTTTAGATTTGGTAACTGATGAAACGGAAATTATTATTTCGGTCAATTTTCTACCGTTGATGCCAGATCTATCCATTCTTCAGGAGCTTCAGATAACGTAATCAGTGTGAGGTATCATCATTCCCTTCTCTCTTCTTTATCTCTCATTTAATACTTTGTCATTTTTCCTATTTCCTATTTCCTCTTGTAAAAGATTAGTTCCGCATTCGAGATAAACAAATCTATAATCAAGGTAAATATTTATCAGTTCAGTGTCGTGTTCTGCAAAGTGAATCTTATTCCCTGTTTATCAGAAAATGATTTAAATTATTGGCATGTAATTTATTTTAATTGGCTTTTTTATTGATTATTCAACTTATGTTTTAATTCAAAATAATTTGCTCTTTCACTGAAGTCAAAAATATTTTATGAGGATCAAAACAAGAAACATTATCTTTCAAGTCGTTTGATTCATCTATTATTCTATTGTCAAAAATATAAATTGATTCCGCTCCTTTAGAATGTAACTCAACAAGTTTGTATGAAAAAAAAAACCTCAAATTAAATTTTTTGTTATTGTCAGAGCTTACAAAATAATTTGTCTCTTAATTGTTCTCTTAATTCTTCCTGGTCCACTCCATTGAAAACCGAATTTATTCGGTCAACAATTTGTTATAGTTTCCTAAAATTCTTTCGATTGCATACTTTTCCCACTTTACATCCCTCCAATCTAAAGATATGATGTAGATGAAATGACAGGTATCCAGCGGCAGTTGTATGATATGACAACACACATTAAATGTGAATATTGAAAACAGTATGAATTATATCTTTAATTTATTATTTTAAATTCATTATATCTTTCTCACAAGTATATGTTTCTGTTCACAAAATCCTCGACATTTCCCCATCAAGTGCAATAACGCTAATACATGAAATGAATAATTTTTTTTCAATTTATTCGAAAAAATTGCATTTGTTATAAGGTTAATTTATTTATCTATTTAATCAATAAGTTTATGTTCATTGATGCTGATGGAGAAAAACAAGTTTCCATGTCAATATTCTTGTGTGATAAGTAATCAGGCAACAAATCACAAGTGAAACACATGTTTATTCATCTAGTTGCTTGCATAACTCTATCATTAACGACTCGTTAATGATAGTGTTATGGCATCATTAAGAGTGTGGAATTGTGAGCTTTACACACAGCTTCCCAAATTAGTGAGGATATAATGTTAATTGAAATTTTCTTGGTCTTGTAAATTGTTGATAGAGTATATCACTGGACAGATATTTACTTTTTGTAATAAAATTTTCAATGTAAATAAATGCAAAGGGGAAAAAACATTTGACACTTGCTAAAATATCTTCGTTATAAATATTAAAATTATTAGTAGGATGGACATGATATGCTAGAAAAGTTAATATGTTAGAGAGCTGGAAAATACATTTTAAATTAAAGGTCTTAGGTCTTATTAAAATTAGAAGTATATATATATATATATATATATATACAGTAAATCTATCGTTTTACATGGGATGCAAGAAAAAAAAAACTAAAAGGCAGGTTAAAATCTAAACATGAAAATAACAAAGTTTATGCATTAATACACCCAATGTATACATTATATTAGTAAATACTGATTTGTTATTTACCAAAATGTTAAAAAGAAATAATTTGAAGTTGTAGAAAATTTTGTGACATTTATTTTTAAAAAAAATCAATAGTTTTATGCTGGGTTTAGCTTTAAATTTTTAAATTGAATAGCAAATTTTCAAGATTTACAACATTTTCTGATACTTTTTTGTCATTTCACGTGCATATATAAAAGTCCGTACTGTTTCAAATACCGTGATTGCGTCAGGCAGACTTGGCACTGGAGTAGGTCCAGCCTCATCGGCATGAATGATGTTCATAATAATTGTGAAGAAGCAAATGATGATGTCCTCTGCTTCTTCGCCATTATTTTTATTTTTCGCATCATCACACATTTCTTCTATGCTTTGGATATCGCATTTCGCTACGTCTTGATCAATGGATATATAATCACTAAATTTCACACCAGATACATCATCTGCTACATGTAACCACTCTTTATCCGTATTATTATCATCACCATTTCGAATTTTAAAACGTGAAATCCACCCATTTAATACAGAAAACGTATCCATGTGATTTGAGGCAGCTATTTCAAGCGTCTTCTCTTGAAGAATATTGCTATTCACAAGAAAATTTGAAGCACGAGACTGCTAGCCCCAAGCGAAAAGAGTTCTTCCCAATTCACTGTCAGTATACATTTTGCTTGTTTTCTTTTTTTGTGTGCCGAAGTTCCATACTTATCATCCTGCTCTCTAATTTCTCACTTTTTCAAAATTATCGAGTTCAAGGTTGAAGCCGGTATACATAAACGTTTATCTATGTTAATTTGTTTTCTCAAAAGGATTATTTTCCATCTAATCTATAATGTGAATCTTTCTTCCAATGTTGGGATTTATTTTGCCATTCCTAAAATTTACAGAAGGTATGAAATGTAGAGTAGGAAATAAAGCGCAGAACGCATATATTAAAAGCTTACACTTTTGAAATCGAACATGTGTGAACTATACAGTTACAGATTAGCCAGGAATGAAAAGTAATGTGGCAGCTGCCGAAATAGAGGCTTACATACCCCATCACCCTGCACGGCGTAGAAGAGCCCAATTTCTTAAAAAGAACACCTGTTCCGCATTCAGTAATTTACAAGTACATACAAGTGACAATATTTGCGCCAATCTCTGTTTGCCCCCAAAAACATCATAAATAAGTTATTACAGTTCGTATGCTATATGAATTCGCTTGACTTTCATTTCATTTCGGTGATGAGAAAAACTTTTCAACGATGAATACGAGATAAAACGACTTTTTTTTTCTTTTTTTTTTGAAGATGAATGCATGCAGATTTTAAACAGATTAACGTTAACGTTAACAGATTAACGTTATATAAACAAAATTTGTGAAAAGAACATTGAAATAAAACGATCAATGCGAGGAAACGACGCGGGAAACGGTAAATCGGGTTTTCATTGTATTAATTTATGTATTGTGGTTGTAAATGATTATTTTAGTATTGAGGCTTATGATATGAAATTGAGATGAAACATTCTAGCCTATTTTTTCATTTTGATTAGCTAATTTATGTAATGAAATATTAATCGAAATGATGAAGAAATTAGTTGCTAAGAAAATGTTTAACTTATAAATTTTATCAAGGGAAAGTAATTCTTTTTTCAAAAGTAAAAATGTTATTAAATATGTTGAATAGCTTAGTGATCTGTCTGAAGCAAAATTTATCTAAATAAAATGTCGTCGTTTGGAAACTTGCCAAAAGTTTTGGTTAAGAGAGTATTTGTACATAAAGTATTCTTTTTATTTAAGGCAAAATTGGAAAGCTTTTCAAAGTTTTTCCCGTTACTTTACGAATTTCCCAACACATTGCATGTACGAAATAAAACACATTACAATTATTTATACAGTGCGGTCGTAATACATATACGACATATACGTATTCGTTGAATTTGTCAATATTCACAAATGCATACATTTTTATTATTCGATTTTACTGAAACAATGTAGAATCTGACAATGTAGAACTTAATTAAATATGGTAGTACTTATTTTGTTTACATGCAGCTTGATTTGTATAAGTGATAATAACTTATATAATTTGTATAAGTGATAATAAGGGAAATTGAAGTCATCAGCTCTTATTTGATTGAACATCGTTGAATTATTACCTGGTACAGTTAGTTTTATAGTTATGGAGAAATAACAAAACTAAAATTTATTTCTGTTAGCTTCCGTGCAAAGGAATTAAGTATTGTAATGTTGATTCAGTTTCCGAGAATAAAAAAAAACAGTACCGATTTTATATTTCAACTGTAAGTGAAACAAAAGTAATCAGTTCTTTGAAACGTACATATGTTCCAAAAACGATGAAATAAAAGTTATTTTTAATTTAAGAATTCTAAGTAATGTAATTTTTCTTATTAGGATCTCGTATGTATTTTGAAAGAAGAGTTAATTTAGTGCAAACGTCTTTGTTAGGATAAGCAATGAATATGAATTTAAAATATGAAAACTGAGACTATTCCTTTTTTCTGTACCTCTGAAAAAGTAATCAGAATGCATAATTTTAATCTTGCATTTGTATTTGGTATGAGAGTCATTGGTAAAAGGTATTCTGCTTGACCAAAACCTTTTTTTCCTCTGTCATTGTAAATGTTTCGTCATAAAGAGCGTTTGGCTTCCAGGAGAAAAAATAAGAAGTTGTTTTCGAGGCATGCAATACGATGAATGAAGTTGTATTGGAAATTAGAGGTAATGGAAATGGATCTGAAATACCTCTTTGTGGTGTGTCAGTTGATTGCAATGGAGATATTATTCTTTGAATGGATGCGTCTCTGCTAATTGAATAAATACAGGAAAGATATTCGACGTTAAATAGATGTCAAAAGGATGTAGACTTTGAGATTTAAAAAGTAAATAGTTAAACATCATTAATAACTATGCAAACCATACATATTCATCTGGTTCTACGGAACATGTTATTGTTTATCTGTTTTCAAACGATCTGTTAAATTCTGGAAATGGTAATATAAAAATATTTTTGGTGAAGGTGACTCAAAGGGATATGGTGTTGGGAAAGACTTTTTATGGCCAGAGTTGTTGTACTGGAGATTTGGTACAAATATCAACACAACATGCCAAAAGATAAAATTTAAAATGATATATAATAACTACTTGCCCAAAATCTGTTTAACGTTATCAAACCAATACACAGAAGTTATGGATAAAACCTTATTACAAAAATGCTTACCGGGTAAAACGAAAATTATAAATGAATGGTTCAACAGAATTCTGTGTAAGTTTATTCCAAAATACATGTTCGTCGCATTTACTGGAATGTTACATGACTGTAATTCAATTTAATAAGGTACTTTAAAAATTGTTAGATACTTTGAAATATTTCATTATGATTACTGTTGTATTCACATTGAAAGGTTTTGCGGAACTCGTGGAGATGGATCTGAAATACAATTTCGAAAGAAAGTCAAAACGGCTTTCATTTTCAAAGGCAAATATGGTCAATAAAACATTCTGAAACAAAAAAAAAGTGGTCATAAATGAGAGAACAGAAGGTGTTCGACAGAAAACCGGAAAATTTCAAGTAAGTAATGGTGTATGTGTAGAAAAATATGTGATAAATTGTACCAAAAATACATTTTTCTCAAAATCCTTTTTTTTTCACATATTTCGAAACATTTTAAAAATGATAACCATAAATATTACTATTAAATTTCTTTGAAACTTAATTATTTTTTTCCATTATGTTTTCTAGAAGGCGATAGAAAGGAACGTTCATAACAACACTTTTCTTTTTTTTTTAATTATAGTCTAGTGTTTTATAACAGTATTGTAAGATACGGGAAATTTCTTGCAATAGCTCTTCTGAAATAACTCTGAAATTTTTATTTATTTAAGTAGCCAAAATGTTTATATCATAGTTTAGATAAACGTATAAGGACTATTTGAATATTTAATATACAAAAGTTGGGTAAGCAGATTTTCATTTAGCATTTATCAAATTTTCCTATAATTTCTTCAAAATTGTTCGTTATAAGAATATTTGAACTGTTTATAAAAATAAAAGTAATAGTTTGAATAAAAACGTATTGAAATTAATACTTTTCTTTTTCTCCCTTAATAATTTTTACTTTTGAAGAAAAATTACAGCTCAGTATTATACTGTTGCGATAAGTTGTCTAACAACCAAGCGAAAAGCATAAATACTTATCAAATTGAATAAATATTCAGAATATAACTTTTTTTAATAAATCAGATGAAAACTCTTGATTCATTTAATGCAGCATTTCATCAAAAGCCTGCATTTCAAAAATACACATACAAGTATACACATACAATACTAACCGCAAGTTTAATTTGAATTACGTATTTACGTTTAAGTCTACATCTCCATCCTGCGATTTTCGCTTATCATATTCACTTTATTAATTAACTCATAGATATTAGTATCATATAGTTCTTGCGCTCTTATTTCCAAGTTGTATATTTGATAGTTTAGGGGAACAAATCCTATAAACAAATTTATCTTTCATCTCGAATACACATCTTAATCCTAAATACGTAACAAAAAATAATCTAATTATATAAAGGGAGAGGGAGGGATATTATCAACATTTTATGGTATAGGGACGACATACATACTTCATTTAGTAATCTGTTAATATTAATTAGCATAATTTGGCAGCCAATGACCTTATTAGCCAATTTCCCTTTTTTTAAAAAAAACATTTTCTTATTTAGATTTATTAAAATGTTTTTCAAACGACTTGGCAACGAACTTCAAAATCTGAAAACATTAAATTTTCCTTGGTCATACTCAAGAAACATTTTACATCCCTGATTCATTTAATAGTTATCAAATATTGCTAAATAATGAGTTCTCATCTAATATTTGAATTAAATATCTATCATGGTAGAAAGGTTTCTCAGAAGTCAAAGTGATACCATTGGCAACCTGAGGTTATGGAAAGGATCATATCAAGCAATTATATGTCCTTGATTTACCACATTATTGCAAGGAGCATGAAGAGTTCTAGATTAATGGATGATAAAATTCATGAACTCAGATAAGGGGCTGTTAATGACAAATCGGAACTTGGATCTTTAGGCAAATGCACTAGATTAAAAATTAATCAAAATTATTTCGAGAGAAAATGCCTGAACTCATTTAAGTGATATAAGCATCAATGAAGCTATTGGAAATACCCGGTATTAAATATTTCGTACTACTTAAGTCCATTTATCATTTGAGAAATGATAAACTATACTGGATATTTTAATTGAATGAATGGGTGTATGGTTTCGTAAAATATCTACGAATTTTCTAAAATGTATAGAAGATATTTTTCTCCCATAATTACATTTATTAAACTGTCATTTGAGTTTTAATATACTTATATTGTGAGCACAACATATTATGAATCTTTTTTTTTTCTTAAAAAATATACAGAAATTTTTCCCTTTTCTAAATTTCTTTCACATTTGTATTTTTTTTTTTTTTTTTGATTTCTTGATTTTTGTGGTTTGATAGATTATTAAATTTTTATAATACTACATATTATGATTGAAGTTATTAAATTTTATGATCTACGAAATTTTATCGTAAGTTAGTTTACATTATTATATTTGAAGTTCGTACGGATGTAGTATTAAGATTGCTTGTATGTTGTGTAAGATAATTATGCTATTGTATATTATTTAGAATAAAGCGCAACTTAAAAATTTGTTTTTTTTCTTTCGTATCTTGAAATAATAAGTACATACAACAGGTTCTTAATCCTCAGAAAATTGCTTCCAAAATTAGTATAAAATTTTTTGAATGCAGTAAAAATTTTGCAACCTACTAAACTTTGAATCAAAGCACTCATGAAAAAAATTAACTAAAAGTAGCATTCGTTAAGCAATTATATTTGTAGCATTTTATTATTGTAGCAATTATATTTGTAGCTAAAAGCTTCATTCGTTTTGCATCAAATCAAACAGGTATTCCAAAAATTAGAATTGTTAAGTTAAGACCATTTAAATTTTACTGTTTTGAAGAAACAACATTCCATGTTATTAGTTTAATCTAATTGGTCAACATGGAATATAATAAATCTTAAATTTATTATTATTGTATATATTAATTACTAATTTGTAATAATGGAAATTTTACTTTGAGTTTTATTAATGTCTAAGATATTACACTTTTGATAGTATAAGTCCTATAAAAACCTATGTTTTATTCAAATAGCCTACTGAAAAAAATAAATATTCATATGCTATTGTAAATAATTACTCGCGAATTTCTTTTGGAGTTCTTTTGAGCCTAATCGAAAATTCTCCGAGATAAGGTTATTTTCTTCATTTTTATTTGCATTCGATACGTGTCCTATATCTTTCATATCCAAGCAATAATTACACTTTTGGATCTGAGATTTTCAAAAAAAAAATGTGTGTGTAAAGCAGGATTATCAAAGAAAAAATATCTCTGTCATTTTACTGGAGATAACTGTGGGTGTCATTTATAAATGTCTAATTTAAATAACTATTTGGTTACATGTGGTACTTATTCATAACTGTTCAAATTTTAATCTTATATCTGTGTGGTACAAAATTATTCTTAACCCAATACTTCTTCGTAAGAGAAAAATCTGAACAAGAAAAAGCGCAAGCACTCATATTTGCCAGTAAGATACCAGCATTATCAAATCACTAATAACGGTGAAATTTAATATTTAACTGTACAAAACTCTCAAGTCATGATCATAGCATATGTTATGGCAATTAAAATAATTTCTATTAACAAAACTGTCTAGAAAAAAAAAGTAGATGTACAAAAATAATCGAATTTCAGGAAAAAAGAGAAAGTAGAAAGTGTGATTTATAAAAGTGAAGTTTTGAGTGTATGGGTATTTCATGGTATTCTTATGTTAATTTTAAATTTAAATCCATTTTCTGAAGAAGTGAGTTTTTAGTACAATTTTAAATTTTTAAAAAAGAACAACTCTCAGATTTCTCATATATTTTGATCAGATTTGATAGAAAAGCTTTCCATATCGCTCTTGAGAGCAAAAGCTCGGCTTTTTGTTATTCATAATTCATGAGTGGATTTATTCACATTTTAATGTAAAACAATATACATTTTTTTAAAAATAATTTAATAATTTAATTGACAATAACTCTGTATGTATTATAAAGTATTCCGAACTCAGGATCTTTACAGTAGTCACATGTATACATGTGCTAAATAATAATGTTATAGAAGCAAATTGACTACATGAAAAGAGAATATTTAAAAGATATGGTATTTTCTCCTCTTTTGAAGCCATAAAAATTGCATTTCTAAAAATAAATTTTCATAATGAAAACTTTAAAACAATTTTTATGTATATTCTAATGCAGGTGACAGTAAATATAAAATAAAATTACTCATCTACACGTGTTTTGTAAAATATTTGATTCGAATGAAGTTGGATACCTGAAAATACTTATTTGAAAACCATTTATTTTTATAAATAAAATAAATTATTATGAAATTAAATTTTATGATACTGAAAATATTTAATTGCTGACAGAATATTGATATTATTCTGCTGACAATTTAAGGATAAGAATTGTAGAATACAAGTTTAGTGATCAAGAGAAATGACTGAAAATACAGCCTTCTTCGAAGTGGTGAAGACGACGAAATTAACATTGAATGTTGCCGTCACTGTTAGTAATAACTGCTGCTACATATCTCCGCAATAAATAAAAAAGGCTTGAGACGTCTTGAGATGTAGCCCACCACACATTGCTTAAGTTGATCTGGTGTAGAAAGGAGAAGTGTGTGTTTAGCCAGGCATTTTCCAATCATTGACTAGACGTATTAGGTAAGCGATAGATCGAAAGAATTAACGGACCAAATTTAGTGAGCAATGAGATGTTCAACATTACTAGCTACATGTGGTCGTGCATTTCCTTTTTAGTATGGGACCAAAGTTAATTCGGGGCTCTAGGCAAGTATGTTGGACGATACGCTCCAAACCCTCAAATAAATATTTCTAACTGGTCATGGTACAAGCAATGCCTATGATGGGGTAAAATTCAGTACCCTCCTGCACTATAATATTAAGTTAAGAACCTGTATAATGGTCTATAAGGCAACTGCAAAGTAACATCACTTCATGGTTTCTCTAGACTCTAATCCAATCATTGGGGTTTCACAGGTCAAAGTTTTTTTGTCAGTAAAAACGATGTCTTGTCATTTGGCTATCCATGTCCACTGTCCAATATCCCATTGTAGATGCAAACGCTTATGGTTTCGAGAGAAAGGTTAGGTAAATACAGTATTTGAGGCCTTGTGTACATTCCAATGTGTTGTAAGAGATATCAAATGGTAAGATACCAATCACTATGCAATGGACCGTATTTGTTGTGACATGATTTCTGATGTGACAGAGCGATCAATCACTGGCTTTGCACGACATTCCCTCCCACATGTAACGGTCCTACGTGGCAGGTGAATTTGGTGCCATCGGTCCGTCATGCTCTCCTTCTCATTCACGAATTACAAATCCACATCACTTATGCTTGTTTGAATCCGACACGATCACCGACTTCTCGGAAGGATAAACCGCAGTCTCTACAAGAAACAATTTTTCATCGTTTGAATTCAGAATTATCATGTTCTTCTTCGAAGCATACTGAAGCTACTCGGGCAAAATAACCGTGCGAAAGCAATTTCAATAATTCAGAGCGGTTCTTACTAAAAGGTTCAGGAAGTTCTTACTAAACACACAATATCTGATTTATTGTTTTTAAACATTCTGATTTATTGTTTTTGAACAATAGACTAGAGCTGCAGAAAAACAAAACCGCGCAATATACTAGAACCACAGCTGGTCAATTAGAACTCATAGGTTATTTATTGATTAAGAACCTGAAATATTTAAGCTATGACTCATTCGTAAAGATGTAACTCTCATCTCAGTTTGTAACTCTCTTATAATTCCCATAGTTTAGAAACCATTAAATGCAACATAAATTCAGAATTCAGCCATATCTTTAAAGGTGATAACATATTTACGGCCTTAATCAAAACAAAATAACCTTGTACAAAAATTATTATAGATATAAAGTCAAACATACATTTCAAAACATTGTTGCCTCTTTACTGTTCTAAATAAGGTTAAATATCTGATACGAAAGATGCTCATATTAAGTAAAATCTCCTTTATTTTTTTTCCTACTCAATGTACCGAGAATACTGGCAGAATTCTCATTAAAAATAATAAGTTCCTTTATAATGATAAAGATGTTCGACAGTTTCTCCTTAATGTTCAGATTTTGACATTTTTAACTACTTAGAGCACTTCTAAATTGTGGTCATTTAGCTTAATGACCCAAAGCCTTTGATCGGCCAAGATGAGCTACAAATCTTCTTTCTCCAAAAAGTTGAAAAAAGACTTTGCAGTGTAAGAAACATGTGAATGAAAAGATAATGTTAGTACATTGCTATGATTGGAACGTTAAAGAAATGCTTCGCAAGATATTACTGAATAAAGTGATAATTTCCAGGGAAGAAATGACCAGGTTTTTAAAGTGTTGATGTTTTTAAACTCTTTTCCAAAGTAAATGGCATAAGATAATATTTTTTTCTTTTATTTTTCAATTTTAAGCATAATGAAACATTGCAACACCATTGTTTTTGTTTTTCTATTTAAAACAGTGAATTGTTCTTAAGAACAAAAATGCATAAAACTTTTAACATACTCGTACAACATTTTAGCAGTCATAAGTTTCATTTTTTAAGATCTCATCGATACTATTAAGAAGACTTTAAATCGTATTTACTTTATTTGTATATTGTCCTAGCATTTAAGTGTTGAAAATTAATGTATAAATTAGAAATTTCCAATTAAAAAATTAAGAAATAATAATAAATATTATTTTCCGGTTTTTCATAATACAACTACTAAAATATTTTATTAATTACAATACTTTGGCTTTTTATCTTTTAAGAAAACATTTTGGACGATTTTGCCTTTAGTTTATGACATTTAAATATTATTTCTAATGATAAGTTTTTATTTTAATAATTTAAATCATAAGTCTTATATCATGAAAGTGAATTTTCGAAACAATTTCATTTATATTTTAACTCAAAGTTATATTTCTAGCATTTGTTACTTTAATATTCCTTATCAGACTGGGTATTCTGTATATACTACAACTGCGTTGATTGTTTTTGTTTCTAATCCTATTTGGTCTAGCCAATGGACTAAATCATATCCATGATCCGAGAAACTCTCAAAAAGTCAAAATAAGAAGGGACTGCTTGATCAAGTCCTCCCTGGAAATCCCCAGACAGGAAAGAAGATATTCAGAAGAGGACTGATTAGGGTTGCAGTGCTTACAGATGGAAACGATATTACTACTCTGATAGAATTCATGAGCGTTAATTGTAATGTATGTTGAATTCGCCGCTCAATTAAATGAGGAAAATGATGTCATTGTTTCAAATTGTTATTTGTAGTCCTAGACAATCAAAGGCAAATTACAAAATAAATTATCATATCAATATTTAAGAGTTTGTTTAGGTTATAATGATATAATAACATTTTGTGTTAGTTGCTTTCTTGTTTTCCTCATCTAAAAATAAAATTTGGAATATAATACAACACATTATTCATAAGTTAATTGAAATTATACAAATATTATTACATTTACCTATTATGCAGAATGTATACGAGGAGATATAATAAGGCTCAATTATTGTTAAAAAATAACCAAGATATTTGGATAAAACTTATTCTGCATTTAAATTTCTCTTCATGTAAGTGCTATAAATTACATTTATTCATATTGATTTCTTTGTTTACGGGAAGTGTCTCAATAATCACAAGCCTTGTTAGTGGTCCCAAATTAATAACGCCTGATGATTTTTTATTGTTAAAAAGTTAAGTTTTCGGTTATTTTATTGGAAAATAAATTAATGTACCTATAAAATAAGTTAAATTTCCATAGTTCTACTACTCTAACTTTGATTTTCAATCGTATTATTTTTAACACCTAAATATATGAAGTCTTTTAGGAACTATGTGTATTATTATAGTTAAAAAATTAAGTTTTACAATTGAAATAATAAATATTAGTTTTAAAAAAATGTAATAAATTTTTAAAACACAAATTATGGACTCAATAGCGCTTAAGCTGAAGTTATAGCAGAGAAGAATGTGATTTATTATAGTTCTTATATGGTTAAGAATCAATTCTTATTTTTAATCATGGTAAACAAAGGGATTTCTCAAATTTTTATTAAATCAATGCACTTTTCCACGTTTTTACCATGACCACCAAAAATAAGTAATCGTTATGTTTTTTTATTGAATGGAAAATTAATTATAAACAAAATTCATAAATGATTATTTCTATTCAATTTGAGTGTAAATTTTCTCTTAACTGATATTTTAAAAAATGCTGCAGTGATGCTCAAATTTTACAAAAACACAATATAAATTTTTAACAATATATTACTCATCAACGAGGTTATAACGGTCTGAAAGTATTATTTCTAAGTTACATTTAATTTTGCTGTTAAAAATATAAAGCTTGTTATTTTTCTTTGAACTGCAATTTCTGTAAAATAAGTGATAACTATTTGTTAAAAATTATCATTGTTCTTTCCAAAATCTTAATACTTATCTTTTTAATCCGAATGATGACTAGGTCTGTAAGCTGGTAAAAGAATGTAGTTTAATTAACAAATTTTTCACTTTTATGAAATACTCGTGCTTAGAATTACAAATCCTGCCCCAAAATGACAAAAAAAAAAAAAAAAAAAAAAAAAAAAACATTACAAGTATTTCATAATATTCAGAATTTAAAAAAAAATATCATTTTCAATTTTTAAAGATATTCTTAACATTATAAGTGTCAGTAGTGTTACATTAAATGTAAAACTTAACAGAAACATATTATTGTTAAGTATGAAGAAATGTTTGATCTATGCACATCTTCAGTAGGAATTTGTTAATATATTGGAGAATCAAGATGTGTTCAGATGTTATTTTTGGAAAAGCATATAATAAGCAATAGCTTTACGTAGGAATGGGATATCACATTTCATTTTCTCTACAGCATTTATTACTAAACTGTTTCAAAACGAAATTCATTCCTTGCTATTGGATATGAGTTTTAACTATTAGCTTCTAGATAAAAAAAAAACTGTTTTCAGAATCTATGAACTACAAAAGAAAACTGTAATTGATGTTGATATAGTAATTTTTCAATTAAAACACACAACTATATAAGGGAAATATACTTCTTCCCTGATCAACAATGAGAATGACTTTTCGTAAGTAACTTGAAAACTCTGAAACCATCACAACTGTGGCAAGGCACTTGTTAAAGCCCATAAATGCTTCCCAGTTCAAGCACAATTCTATGGATCAGAAAATAGCTGCTAAAACTTTCTAAACAATTCCTTTTGTAATGTTGCAGTTGAATGAGCTTTAGATCCCCGCGGGAAATCTCTGCTGTTAATAACGACGAATAACTGTTGAAAACACCGCTTTCAATTTGAACTAGTGCATAGGATCATGTTTATTCCCACTTAATAAGATCGGAAAGAACTTGTATATATTTAGTTTTTTCTTCATAATTTATTCTTATTATTGCCACACTAAATATAATGCGGGAATAAAAATAGAAGCTTTTTTCAGGCTTCTGTTGAAATATACGACTTAAGCTGTCGAAAATGATTTAAATTTTCTTTCACAGTTTTCTTTAGAATAAAGTATGCGGTTTATAAAGTAAGTCGAAAATTATTTAAATTTCTATTTACACTTTTGTTTGAATAAAATATGTGGTTTATAAAGTAAGATAACTCTATTTTTTTGTTGAAATACGCTTAATGTTTTTTGAGTTTCCGTAATTTTTTTGAAAAGTGAAATCCTAAATAGTGTTCATAATTATGCATATATGTTTTAAAATCAAATAAAAGTAATCTTGTGCAAAATTAAAATAGTTTGAATAATAAAATTTGTAGTGAAGAAAAACTATTACCACTGTTGAAAATTTGATGATGTGTTATTTCTTAGACAGTAAATATGATGAAAATAGGGGGGGAAAATATGCATTTGGAAACCACGAGTTATGCAACATTTCATTAAGACATTATTTCTTTAATCAAAACTTCTGTACTGAAATATTTATCTGAAACTAAAGCAAAAATATTAGACATAGATTATTAATATCCATGTAATTTATAGCTCTTTTTAATGTTTTTATTCACTTAATACTATACTGATTACTATATTGATATATTTCATAGACAAGAATGGAGAAAAATATGTGTAATTTTGGATGGATATACTATCTTGTACACTAAAGCACAAAATTAGATCAGGAATAAATATTTTTGAAACTTTGAAAAATAAGTAAAGTTTTTGATTGTGAATCCAATACGTATATAACATAAAGATTATGTAAATAAATCCTGTTTAGCACTGGAGGGGTTTTTCCAATTTCATATTTCAAAATTCATTCCACAATTGATATTCTTGCATCAAAATACGTTTCATAGAAAACGTAGCCATATTAAGTTTGTACGACGACACTATATCTATCATCACTATCGTACATCTCTTATGATCTGAAATGGGGTTGATGAATATACCCTAATTTCATGTAGAGGAGAATTTAAATTCCATATAGTTTGTATATGTTTTCAACCATTCATGATCATAATGTTTTCGCTACAAGGATGGTTACATCAGTGAAAAATATCAGAACTTAAAATTACAATCTATGTAAGAGTAGGATTTTCTTGGAACATTTAGAAATGTTCAACTATCTAGGCCCACGTAGGGGGGATTATTTAAATCTGTTACACGCAAGCATCAATACCAATTCAGAACAACTAAACTTTTATCAGTTACGAGGGCTTAAATTATTAAAAAGAGAAATACCCGAAAGTAAAGTTAATTTTTGCTGTATGTAAATGAATAAAATTCATTTTCATTGAATTTGTTATTGTAAATTTAAGGAATTTTCAAAAGAAATTTGAAATTCTAATATTTTTTTAAAATTTTTTGCTGTTCCAATTAGTTTATGGATCTACACTGGATACAGTCTGAATTAAAAAAAATATGGGTAGATGAAAATCATGTGCATATAATGGAATAATTCGATATAAAAACCAACGTTTTTAAAAACAACGTTTTTATATGGTGGCAAAGTTTATTAAAGAAAATTATTGAAATATTAGTTAAAACTGTTGGTTATTTTTAACTTTAAAATTTACTAAAAAAGAGATATTTGTGAGCGTATTGAAAAATTCATAATACTCATAAAATCAAAACATGCATTTGAAAATTTGTAAGTCATTCTATTAAAAAAAAAATGGGAACCAGAATTCAGAAAAAATTATTGTGATAAGACATGGTGCCAAATATTGGAAACTTTCTTTCTTGCGAATGATTACTGTCTAAAAGTCAGCAACCTTTACTATCTCGGAGATAGTAAAGGGGAGATAGTATCTCCCCTTTGTGAGTACAATAGTTTTTTTCATGCGGTGTGGGGAGTGCCCGGTGTTCCCAGAGGGGGGGAAATTTTTTTTCCTCAATCCTAAAAGCGCCGAGAGGAAAGAATATTTTGACTTATTAAAATTATTGAAATATTAGTTAAAACTTCTCGCAAACGTCTAAATATTGCATTGTTAGGCCAGTACGAACGATTCCCAAAATTTCAAAGCTCTAGCTTGATGGGAAGTTGGTTAAATTAACGATCGAAAATTTGATGACACACACACACACTCACACACACACACCAAGTGAAATTCAGAAAAACTTTGTAAAATATAGTAGTACAAATCCATATACTTTTAGATATTCCATATTTGTTTAGAATCAGTATTATGAGCTGAAACTTAAATGTTCATACATATGAGTATTGAATGCGAATAATTCAAAGTTTGCATTCAAGTTGAAACAGAAAACGAAACAAAATTTAATTATATTAACAAGCTTGGTAAACCCGATATGATTACAGACATTTTTAGTGGCACTTCTCTTTCTATATGTAAATATAAATATTTTAATCGAATTATAAAATAATGTTTGGAGAATAAGAAAATCAGTTGAATCATACTATAAGATTTCATTTCAAATTAAAATATTTTCTTGTTATAATAATTGTGATTTATTTTTCTTTTAATCCAGTTCCATAACAGATTAAATTCGGAGAAACTTGTGCTCATGATATGGAAGTAATTCCACTTTGGTAACTTCAATTTTTGTCTTTTATTCCATAGATATATCAGTACTTTTGCAAATGTTGAGAAAGAATAAAAACATAAAAGGAAATTAAATCGAGGGAACTCCTATGAATTGGTGTTCTTTAACAAGTATTTCCTACTCTTTCTAACTTTACTCAGAGAGACTAGCTTCGTTAAACAAGGTATAGAGTATAGTTTTCGGATTACCCGTAGATTTTAATTTAGGTTCATTTTCTTCTCAATGTAATAGATGATGTTTTATCAACTGATTTCAAAATGGTGAAAATTATTTAGGACTTTACCTAGACATATTTACAGTTTCCAAAAAAAAAAATATCTTTCCTTCAAAGTATTAATTTCTATAAAATTATTTAATTATTTTAGGGTTACATAGTTCTTTTCTCTAACGATCAAATTCAGGGAGACTCTTATAACAATTTATTTTAAGCCTATAGTATAAACTACAATTATTATTAATTTAAAATTTTGCTCAAAAAGAAATAAATCTGGGATTGATATAAAACTTGACTTAAAGGTACGTATAAGGCAGATATGTAAATGATTAGAAATGCAGCTTGACACCACGTTACGTAGTGTCACCAGTAGGAGTTGAACTTCTATCTCCATGGCTTATAACACAGGTTAGCATAGCTTGCTTGCGGGTATTTAATGTTGCAGAGAAACACTTTTTAATGAGAGATGCCACTACGCCACCACAAAATTAAAATACTTTATTTTATGCCACCATAATAACTTTGATACATATATGCGATTCTATTTTGTTATATACACTTATATATATATATAATTTATTAAAGTTTATTATTCGCTCGATTGAAAAGTGTTTAGTCCTGTTGAATCTGATGTTAAAAAGTTTCCACATCCGAAAACATTTTCGAGAGTAGTATATATGCATAGAAAGAGAAAAGTTTAAGAAGAAATGTATGTAAGGATATATACAATACATTAAAAAATTAAATTATTATATTCTAGGCTCTTCATGATAACTACAGCATTAGTTTTATATCATATTTGAGATTTAACTTACGGAGCAATCATAAAAATCAAATTAAATTAACAAAAATATTTTTAACGGCAGAAAAAATTTCCGGGACAAAATTCATTAAAAGATGCATGCATCATTATTTGAATAAATCAGTTATGGAAATTTCCAAATCTGAAAATTTGTTCTAATAGGAAGTCATTTATATGCTTAAATATTACTATCAGTGAAATAAAGTTTAAAATTAATTAGGTAAAATTACCATGATTGAATGTATTCTAATTCATTGCAGCTATTTTTTATAGTATGACTCTCTAATCAGATTAAATTTTGAACAACACGAAAGTTCTGTGTTAGTTACAACATAAAGAAAATTATTATTAATATTATTTAAAAATGCTTATAAGAATCAAATATTCCTCTCATTTGAAACATAAAAGGAAGTACAAATTCAATGCATTTTGAGGCGTATTATAAATCAGGAAACTCAATAAAAGTATATGTCTGAAACACGATATTTTACAATATAGATATTCGCAATTAAAAATTAATTACTGGTAATTAGAGAATTGAATATGACATTTTTCTTCATTCAGCTCTCGGTGCAAAATTTCCAAGAGAGCAATTAAAAGCGACTAAAGATAGCTGATATCTCAAGTTAATAGTCTTTTAATTACAAATCAATACAGCCTGTTCTAACAAAAAAAACCTGTATTTTGGAACAACAAATTATCAAGTAAAAGATCAAATACCTAATTCATGACATTTTTTTTAACTTAAAGAGGAATGAAAAAAAAAAAGTTTCTGAAGACGAATAAAAATGTCTTTGATAAAATTTGACCTAGTTTATGATCGTGATAAAACGATTTGGTTATTTCAATTTGCTAAACTTCGGTGTGGTATATCTGAGGGTTTCCGCAAGTATTATTTTGTGAGTAATTTTGAATAAGTAACAAGTAAAACAAAAAGAATTAACAGAAGTGAATCTAAAGTTTCAATGAATATGCGAATGAAATCTTAAAAATAAAACTCACAACATATTACAATTTTAATACTTACTTTTGATTTTAAATTTACATATTTTCCGGTAATATATTTTTGATAAAAAATATCTAAGACATTTTAATGCAGCTAAAATGCAACATTCAACTAAAACCGCCTGAAGCTCATTTGATATAATTTCACAAATGTGTAAGTTTCATTTAAGGTTTTGAACTCGACTAATCAGAACAAGTGTGCAGAAGTCCTTTTATCTAAGAAAGATTTAAGCTACTTTTGCACTTTCAGATTTATAAGATACTTATCTTTCTAATAAAAATATAGGTTGTTATCGAGGTACATGTCTGCTGAAACACACAAGAGCTGATACTCAAACCAAGTTCGCATCGTATGTTGGACTCCCGAATTGCACGTTTCCTTTGCGAACGATCTTCGAAACAGTCTGAAAGCACTTAGTGGAAGCCGAATTTTAAGAATGAATGATTGCAGAATATTCATCGTAGATATTTAAGTTTACTACTGTGTCATTTATTCGAGTTATTCTGTTTTGGGATTTAGAGGATCTTTCCCTCCTTGGTTCAATGTCTGAGTAGTGTTGTAAGTCTTAAGTTATTCTTATCTTCCTCAGACAGACATTTTACTACCTGAAATCGAGGTAATATATTGAATGAAATATTAATTATTCATATTTATGTACAGGTGAAATCTTTAAGTCAGACAGTCATACTTAAAGATGCAATTTATTTTTCAGGGAAGATGGTTAAAAATTTGATTTTCTTTTTTTTCCCTCCCTATTATATTTAAATATTTTGAATTGCAGTAGATTTCTCGAATCTTATTTTTGTTTTGTCAATGAATTTTCTGAATACGAGCAAAGTTTTACTCACATTTTAAGAAAAAATAATTCTACATTCTGATAAATAAAGTGTTCATTTACTCTTAGTTAAAATGTTATAGTAGATAAAGTATTATATGTCTCTCTCTCTCTCTCTCTCACACACACACACACACACGCAGTCTAGAACTATATATTTCAAAACATTTATAAAATTATATTAGAGGATCAATCCGACTCAGACCTAGTTAACTTCCGACAAATTGAAAATGCCGAGATTTTATGAAGCAAAATGCATGTGTTGAGGCAAAAGAAGTATTAATAATATAAAAGTATAGTACACTAGACTCTAAAAACTAACCAAAACATATTTAAAAATAGATCGTAATTGTGAGATATCGAATCATTAGAATACAATCAAATTTCGTAAAAATATTAGTGAAAGAATTATTCAAAAAACCAGGAAAAACACAAAAATAGTTGTATTTTCTGTCATCGAAATATGCCCAAAAATACATTACAAATTTTAGTATCTAACTTCTGCGTAAATTCAGCATTATTATGAAGTATGAACACCTTTAACTGCAATACAGGCACGGCAACAATATCACAAGCTCAAATTGAGGATGTTTATCAACTTGGTTAATAGTAAATCCTGTTGATTTTTCAATATTTTTGAAGACATTGGACAGTTTCATTGGTCTGGTTATGTGCTATAATACGTCTTTATAAAGCATCCTAAGCACGCTCAGTCAATATATAATCGGAGAAAGTTATAGAATTACTTCTGCCAACCTATCTCTGAATCATCTAGAATTATCATCTTGTTAGATAAAGGATTCACTACTGCGTGATATGAGATATATTACGATCAAGAATGTTATCTCTATAAAACTGAGTACTAAAGGTGCATCTTATAATGATATACATGTTATTATGACCATCCAAATATAATCATGCCCAGATATATATACTGAATAAGGGACCCTCTAAAAATGGCTCTTTCGTCGTTATGACTAATATAATATAGAATTTCCGACTTCATTATTATTATACTCACAGTGTCTATGAAACAGATGCATTTAGTTGGTTACTTAATCTGGTTTTAGTAATTGGTTAAGTAAGATAAGTGGTTATGTAATCTGAACACCTGAGTTCCAGATCAAAAAATGCAAATCGGTCAGTTAGCAAACATCAGAAAACTCATCTGTAAATAATACAGATTTCCATTAACTTATATACCAATTGCTTTTCCAATCAAAATTTCTGTGGCATGGAGGAGCGTAAACATAATGATGGACGTCATGCATACAACTCTTTGACGTGAAGCCTTCTCCTCTACATTAAAATTGCTACCAGAGTTTCAGTGGTTGCTTGAAGTGAATATTTGGGATGGATTTGTGTAAAGAGGTTTTACACCTCATGGTATTTAGAAGTAAATAATAGTCATCTGTGTCACTTGTAACTTTAGATATCTCTAGAGCTGTACTTTCATGAACATGAAGCTAATTCTGTTTCTCATATGCTGTCTACAGTATATACATTACACATGAATTTGCTTTCAACCATACTTTGACATTATTGTTTCTCGCTCAATTCTGTAAATCCAGTGGAATATAAACGATTATTGGGTACTCATATTTAAAAAGATGTTTCACTATGAAAGGTCGATTTGCGGGTATTATATACCTTCCTATATTAAAGATACTTTACAAGGTCACCAGTCCAAGATGTAAAAATGGCAGTACTTCCTCAAATTTGCACATCATATTCTACTGTAGATCTTTACATTTTACGTATAACTGAAAGCTAAGCTGTCTTACTTATTGTCGGTGGTGTAATGTCACTTTTCTAATTTTTCCTCAATTTTTTAGAAATACAATTTAAATAGTACTTAGTGTAAATATTCAAACAGCTTGAAAGTTTCTTGTTTATGTCTAATATGCAGTTTGATTTGTTCAATGATCCTCAATGATGAAAAAATTAAATACAATTAAAAAAGGCTCACGTGTTCTTAATCATCTGAGTGATGCATTTTATACCTGAGATTCAATAAACGGAGTCTTACTTAACATAATTAAAAGATCTGGATACCGATATAGTCATCACATAGAATGTATTGTTCCTTCGAGTGTTATGTCTTCTGAAATTTCACAAGATTTCTAAAGCTGTATTAATATATCTAACAAGATAGATTCCTTTTATCCGATCTAAGATTCTAAATCAAATTAGTGTAATGAATATATATATGTATATATATTTGTAAGTTGTTCGTGCAATCAAATGGAAAATTACCACAAGTGAATTGATGTGAAACTTAAAAAGAAATTTATGAAAAAACGGTAATTATTTTGTCAAACTTTTTAAGGTATAACTAAAACACAAACTACTAACTTCATTAGTAATTTATTATATATTTTTTTTACTTTACATATTGTACTTGTAAGAAATATTACCTGTACATAACTGACATCACATTCTTATCAATAGAACTGAATTTTTTCCTTTTAATTTATGAGATATTTAAATGTTTACTATGTAAAAAAACTACAACATTAAATTGGGTAGACCACTTTCTTTCTTAGATTTGATAACTTTCAATCATCTGAAATTTTTACTTAAGTGAAATAAAAATTATTAGTTTCTTTAAGTCGTAAGGTTCTATCATTAAATTATACTTATTTAAAATATATATTCATGAGCTGACAAATCATATAAACAGGTTATCATTACTGTTTTAAATTTGTTTTCTGGACTGATTAAAAGTAACTGTTAAATGAAGTTAACAGTGTAACCTGACTTTTCCATTTATCACAACAAAAAACATTAAAAATACCGAAATAACCTTTTTTATGTTTTTACAGTTACCATTTATCAATATATCATTTCCTTCCTATTCACTAAAAGTTTTTAATTTTGTCATTTTTTTTATTTTATGAATAATAATCAACATAAATGTTTTAGCCCCGAATATTATTACATTAATGTAAAATGTTTATGGAAGTTTCATCTTTATGTGCTAAAGTCTTTGAAGTAATAAAATTATAGAAACTGTACCTATATATGCTGATTCATTAAACGTAATTGTGTTTTTCATAGTTTGCGTTAATATTCATAATTAGAGTAAATGTCTTACTTGCAAACCTGTTGTTAACAACTTTACAGAAAAATAAATGTAATAATCTCCAAAAATAATCAAATTCAGCAATATATGAGAAAAATTCTTACTTTATTAATATTCTTGCAGTTTTTATAAATGTTATTATTTTTAGAGCTTTTGCTCCATATCTTAAAAATAAGTGTTAATAAAAAAAACCGCTTGCATGATTCAAATTCAAAAACTTATTTTTATATTTGAGTATATTTTTGTATTAACCATTTTGGACCACTTTTGTATATCTTTCTAAGTTTGATGCTTCATTTTTATTGTATAAACAAAATCAGAAAAATACCAAATGTAATCGTAGCGAACATCAGCATTAATATTTCATTTCAATTACTTCATGATCACGTACAATTTATGTTCTTACAGTACTCGTGTAAGAGTAATTAAAAACCTTTTCTACATTTTAGTTCTTGAACATTATTCATGGAATAAAATTGTAAGTAAAATTTTAGGCTCGATTAAAATTTATCTTTCTCGCAAAGGTATTTTTCTAAGAAATGCAACAAAATAATATGAATATATTCAAAATATGACAAAATTAAAAAAAAAAAAAAATTTGACCATGTGAATATATCCAATATATTAAATTTTTTATCGTGTATTAATGTAGCAATTTTACAACTTATTCTTTTAAATATATAATTGTATGTTCATGCATTTGATTGGATTTGAATTTACTTTCATTTGTATTTATATATTTTGATGCTTTGAAGCTATTTTATGTTTTGTATTTCTTTATTCCTGTGGATTAGTCAATTCAAAATCATCTAGTTTTATTCAAGCACAGTTGCTGTATCAATGATTTTTAGGGCAATTCTTTAGTTATTCACACATTTTGTGATATAACTTCCTCTTTTAGTACACAATACAACCTTTCTATTCAGCATAGCTTAATATAACTAAGTATATATATATATATATATATATATAACATTATTTTTATGCATTTAATAATAATAATAATATTTCAGTAATTATGTATAGCTTTTGATTAATATTTGGAAACCCATTCAAAGCATTCCTGTATCAAGCAGCAAACTTTTGCTTTTTGGTCTGACAATATTCCTTTTTTAAACATTGTTATCACACAAATTATTCACTTTTTCCAATGGAATGGTAATTGAAATTATAAAATTATTTCAGGTTTCGCATGTTTTAAAATTAGTTTTTACTTCTATTTCTGTTATTTGTGTTTATTTAATTCTAATTAATAAAAGACAGGAAGAAATTATTTCTCTTTCACTACAAATTTTTAATAAGAAATTACGGATTGATAAATAATAAAAGATATTTACATCTATTTTTTATAATCTGATGTTATTTTGAACGTTTTTTTTTAAATAAAGGTATTTAAATTAAACATAGCAAATACTTATTTGTTTCTTTTTGTAATTATTAAAAAAAATTTGCTAAGTACTACTTCATATATATAACGATATTCATTTTATGATTGGTAGTCTGAAGCGAATCTATATATTGTAATGCTACCATTACGAAATATAGCAGAATCTTGAAGAATTCGTTTCGAAGAACAAGAAACATGAAATGAAATTGTTCTCAATGTTTATGTTAAATTTTATTACTTTATTTTTCTTTCTTTAAGAGATAATTAAATCTTTGAGACTTTTCTTTAGATTTAATATGGCCTTAAACAACCATCAAATTTCTAAAACTCAAACTGCCTAAAACAAACTCTTATAAACTGATTACTTTTGAAATTATGCAGGAAACCTTAACACCAAATGATTACATGGCAGTCCAAAAAAGTTTGAAGAAATATTTCCCCCCAAGCACCATTTTTCACATGAATTCTAGAGAGCAAAAAGGTAATCCTTCCTTAGTATAATTTCGCGTATGACATCAGTAAAAGTAAATAAAGGATTTATGTTCTTCATGACCTTTCTTAACCGTCAAGAATTAACTGCAATTTCCAAAACATAATTATTTGTGTGTTTTAACCACTGAATATCCCAAAGGAAAGAACTCTACTATAAATACTGACAAAACACTTGCAGACGTTGCTTTAAATTTGAAATAAGGAATATATATATATATATATTCCTTAGAAAATACAATGCGAAATTTAGAAGCTTTTGGATTTTGAGAAAAGAGTTTTTTTATATAATTTTCTCAAAAGTTCATTTTTTTCCAATTTTTTCTTTTAAAAATTTCAGCTTTCTTATTGCGTAAAATAATAATTTAATAGAATTATTTTAGTAATAACGTTACCATATCTTATGAAATACATTCTTCATAAATATCTTGAGTTCAGTCAAATTGAATAAAACTAATCTTTCTGTATTTAGCTTTTCTGCTTGGATAAAAACAGTCATACACAGAATTGAAACAAATTAATAAGACTCTAGTTTTTCAGAAAAAAAATGGAATACATTCTGTAGTAAACACATATATAAAATTAGTGGTACGAAGTATTTAACGAGAATACGAAGATTTAATTTTGAAATTTTGTATATACCTATGACTTTTCTGTACAAAAAATGGATATTACTAAATTCTAATATAGGGTCCATCAAATGTAAAAATTGTTGATTTAAAAAATATTATCGAAAATAGTGACTGTTTCAAGTCGGATCCAGAATTCGTAAAAAATTTAATTAAATCAGTGGTTGATGACAGAAAATCTCGAGCTGCTATTATTGATGAATCTGATCGGAAAAAATTAAAATTATTAAGGTTAGAAAAAGAAATCGAACTTGAGAAATTAAAACAATTAAGTCCAAATTACTCTACTTTACATGAATCGACCAGTGTTCTTGTCTAGTTCATGTCATCAACTCCAAGTTTAGAGAATCTAATTAAATCTGTGAAAATATTAGTGACACCCTTTCCATCCAGAGCAGAAAACTTTCACCTATTCTTTAAATCTCTAGAAAAAGCATTCATACATAAAAATGTTCCTGAAGAACTAAAATTGGAAATTCTGCTTAATATTTTAGGAGATAGGGTCAATAATGTTCTAATTATATAAGTGATGATGAAATGAAAAATTACAACAAATTAAAAGATACGGATTAAAACAATATCAGCAAACGCCACAAGAATGTCTAATCATTTCATTCCGCACATACAGTGTCTCACAAAAGTGATCGGACACTTGTGCTTTACAAAAGGAAACTGTAATAAAATAAATAAGCAAACATGTACAAATTTTTTGTGGGTGTGTTTCATATTTAAAATTAGTAACAATTATTACATAACATACATTTTGTCAAAATATTAAAATAGCAATTTAATAAAAATACAATTGTTTAGAACGGAGCAAAAAATGGCTCACATAAGTGATCGGACACTTACTTTCTCATCAAATATTTATCCAAAAATTTTACTTTTTAAAAGATTTTAATATTTTGTTGGATTTCCTTTTACTTTTAAAACATGATTTAATCTTCTTGGGATGGATTCGACTAATTTTTTTGTGATTTCTGAAGTGATTTTACCCCATTCTTCTTGAAGCACCGATTTTAATTGTTGCTTTGAAGAAATGGTGTGTTTGCGAATTCTTGATTCCAATTCTTGCCAAATATTCTCTATGGGATTTAAGTCTGGAGATTGTGGTGGTGTTTTTATTATTTCAGGACAGTTATACAGCAGCCAGAGTCTAACGTTCAAAGCAGTGTGCTTGGGGTCATTGTCCTGGTAGAATTTAAAATCGTTGTGAAGGTTCAATTTTCGTGCTGAAGATTTCAAATTTTGGTTTAAAATGTCAATATACTTGTACTGATCCATTATACTGTCAATAAAAACAAGATTACCAACTCCAGCGGACGACATACACCCCCACACCATAACTCCTCCTCCTCCATGTTTTACTGTTGGCAGCAAGTTCTGTTTGCGAAATTCTTCCCTGGGTTTTCTCCACACCAAGATTCTACCGTCAGAACCAAATATATTAAATTTACTCTCATCAGCAAATATTACTTTATTCCAGTAATCAGAATTCTTATTTATGTTGGATTTTGCGAAAGCTAATCTGAGTTTTCTATTCTTTTCACTTACGAAGAATTTTTTCCTGGCTACTCTACCGTGATATCCAGCAGATCGAATTACCCTTCTAATAGTCTCAGGATTAACAATTATTCCATATAATGCTTGTAATTCAGCAGCAACTTTAGGAGCACTCTTTCTTGGATTTTTTTTTAATATTTCGAACGATAATTCGCTTTATTCCATTGGATAGCTTCGATGGTCGGCCAAGTCTTCTTTTATTCTGAATCGTGTGCTTCTTTTTATATCGTTTAATGATATCGAAAACTGTTGAATGACTCAAGTTAACTGTTTCAGCAGTTTTTCTTATAGATTTTCCACGTTCAATATGCAAATTAATAACTAATTTTCTAATTTCATGCGAAGTTTCTTTTCGTTTAGCATTCATGGCTGCACAGAGCTAAAAAACACAAAAATTCCACAACAAACTTGAGAGAAATACTGCAGACGATTTTATAAATTATTGCCATTTGCTTTTGAGTTAAAATAAACGCCCAAAAAATATTTTTATTGCTTATTTCAGACGATTTTTGTTGCATATCTAATGGTGTCCGATCACTTATGTGAGCCATTTTTTGCTCCGTTCTAAACAATTATATTTTTATTAAATTGATATTTTAATATTTTGACAAAATGTATGTTATGTAATAATTGTTACTAATTTTAAATATGAAACACACCCACAAAAAATTTGTACATGTTTGCTTATTTATTTTATTACAGTTTCCTTTTGTAAAGCACAAGTGTCCGATCACTTTTGTGAGACGCTGTAGATCTCCGAATGTGTCGCATGTTCAGTTTTCCTCCAGACTTTCGGCTATGTTTGAATATTATTGTAAATTAATAGAAGTTTCAGAGTTTAAATCATTATGTGACTTGATTGTGTCATATAAACTTTTTCAATCCCTGGATCGTGAAAACTCTGCACATAGCTGTGTAAGAGCAGGTGAAAAATGGTTAAACCCCCTTGATATGGGAGGATAATGTTATCTGTATTTTGCGTCTAAAGGCAAATCACTCTGCGAGATTTCTTATAATTCCTAATTATCGATAGAATTCGAAAACAGGCGTTTATATAACCAAAGTCTAAGAAGAGCAAAGGAAAAACCTTCAATAAATGGCCATTAAAAGTATTTATCCGGCAATCGTGATATTAAGTGTTTCATATGTAACAAATCTAATTTTGCCAAAAATTGTCCTCAAAGATTTAAAAATACCCCTAAAATTAATCCATCCAGTGACCTTGTTAATATGACAGAAAATGAAAATGGTGCTGATAATAATTTAATGTTAGGCATTGCAACAAATGCTATAACTGATATCCCACAAAATAAATTAAAATATGTTAACGGCTTAATAGATGGTAAAAAATTAAGAACTTTGGAAGATATCGGTGCACAATGCATTGTATTAAAAAAGTCTTTCTTCCAAAATAAACGTTCGATTGGAAAATTCATATTAATTTCGTGTTTCGGCGAAAGAGAAAAAGCTGATGTTGCGTATTTTAATTTCTCTTTGCCAAGGTCATCGAAAGTAATAAGGAGCAAAGCATCATTGAGTAATCGTTTGCGCGTGGATGGTATAATACCACTTTCTATTTATTCTATGCTTTTGGAAGGTTCAAAGTGCATAAACGAAAATACGAGCCGTCAAAACAGTTTCAAGGACAATTATCAGCGTTCGACTGAGGTAGTAAATTGTGTGAAATATCCGAGTCAGAATATAACAGATGGATTTGCTTTATTTTCGTTACAGATTAAATCACCATTAGAAACGAAGGACTGTTTATTTGATTCAACGCGGGTTACTAACTCCAAACTACGTTCGGATATAAATTCTTCAATAAATACCCATCGTCTAAGTAAAACGGAAATTGTTGATTTTCAAATAAAAAACAAGAGAGTCTACAATAAGAAAATGAAGAAACCTACAAAATATCAAGTTGGTGATATTATCAATATTCAGAGGACCCAGTTTAGAGGAGATCTCAAGCTGAGATCCAAATTTTATGGACAGTATAGAATAAAGATTGCTCATCCCCATGAAAGATACGAAGTGGAGAAGATTGGAAATCATGAGGGGCCACAGCGAACCTCTACTGCCGCCAATCATATGAAGGTTTGGGCAATGGATTTCTAAGCCATTACCTGCAAACTACTTTTTTTGTATAATTTTTTTGCTTTCGTTTTGTTTATTTTTCAGATACATGCAGATTCTCAGATTAATGTCGAGGACGAAATGCAGGGTCAGGATAGCCGGCTGTGGAAATTGAACTTGACTTATCGCCCAGAACGCGGCCATAGAACGTTCCACCACCAGAGAGTGCTGCTACTGGCTCGGTGACATTCCACTAGAGGAAAGCAGGCTTTGCGAGGGAAGGCGCCATTACGAGGTTGGGGTGGGCACAAGGAGGGTCTGGGATATCACGATTAAAAACGTTTTACGAAATAAGTGCACGGAGCACAACCTGAACTTGATGATATTATTTACGCTTTATTTAATTTCATACTTAAGTGTCGTACATAATCGCTGAAAATAAGAGTAAATAACTTCGAATACCCGGACATTATATATATATATATATAAACTGCTGTTTGTAGAAAATGCAACACCATGAAGGAATCATCAGAATCAAATGAAATTCGCAGCAAATGTCAATTATAGGATATTATGCAAATTAATAAAGTTTCAGAGCCATCGCGCGTGCGCGGCGCGCGCAGCGCCCTCTGAATTGATGCTGAAAGGGTATAAATAAAGTGCTGTAGCGGGACGTTGAAAAAAGTCTATGATTATTTGTTAGTGGCAAACGTTTAGTGAGACCTGAGTATGCCTCCACGACGGAAGAATAAGAAATTCAAGCAACTTACGGAGTTTGAACGAGGGAGGATAATCGGCCTTCGAGAAGGAGGATTTTCCTATCGCGCAATAGCAGCTCGTATGCAGCGGAACAGTTCCACAGTGATGCGAGTTTGGAAGCAGTGGACCAACGAGCACCGAACAACTCGAAAAACAGGCACTGGACGACAGAAGGTGACGTCAGAGCGCGATGATCGACACCTGCTCCGCATGGCGGTGAATGATCGCACAGCTTCCTCCAGGCAGCTGGCAGCACGTTGGTCTACTGCTACAGGTGTACAATTGTCGGCTTCGTCAATTCGTCGTCGTCTGCTGCGCCGTGGATTGCGTGCAAGGGTGCCTTTATACAGGATTCCCCTCACGGCGAATCATCGACGGCTGCGTCGGCAGTGGGCTCTTGAGCACAGAGACAGGCGAGCTGATTGGCACCAAGTTGTCTTTTCAGATGAATCACGCTTCAATTTGTGGACCCATGATGGCCGTGTTCGTGTTAGACGTTATGCCGGTCAACGCTGCCTTCCTGAGTGTATTATTGAACGACATAGTGGTCGAACACCCGGAGTTATGGTCTGGGGTGCGATTTCGTATCATGGACGATCCAATTTGATACGAATTGAGGGTAATCTCAATAGCAACAGGTACGTCCGTGAAGTGCTACAGCCCGAAGTCGTTCCTTTCCTTCAAGGCATCCCTGGAGCTATTTTCAGCAGGATAATGCACGCCCACATGTTGCGCGGACTGTTCGAGACTTCTGTTCAGCACAACGCATGCAACTTCTTCCTTGGCCTGCTTATTCACCGGATATGTCGCCTATTGAGCACGTGTGGGATATGGTTGGTCGGCGTCTCGCTCGTGATCCGCGTCCTGCAGTTTCCAAAGACGAACTTTGGTTGCGCATACAAGCGATATGGAATTCTCTTCCTCAAGCAGATATTCAACATCTGTTTGACTCCATGCCACGTCGTATAGCAGCACTTATTGCAGCGCATGGTGGCTGCACCAAATACTGATTTCGGACGCTTAATTTGTTTCTTTTGTTTTGAAAATTTCATCATTTATTTGTATCAGTACAAGTCGTTTCTGCATTAAATTTCATTTGATTCTGATGATTCTTTCATGGTGTTGCATTTTCTACAAACAGCAGTATATATATAGTGACATTTGTGTACAATACATTAAAGTGTAATTAAACATTCAACACATTTTCCACAAAATTGTTTACATCGTTCTGTCACTAAATTTAAGAACATGTGACTATATTCATTACTTAAACTAAGACATTTTAGTATAATTCACTACGATATCCAATGATAATAGGAAACTAATCCTAACTCATGGTTTAGAATAAAAGCTATTAAAAATGTAATAAATGAAGCTACTTATACTTACATTTATGTTTTTTATCAATATCCAATTTCAGTATGTACAATCTGAATGCATGTTAATTTATTGAGTATACTTGTAAAATTTATTTTTAACATATCTGCACTTATATTAAATTTCATTGTAATACTAAGAAAATTAAGAAGAAGTAAATCATCTGAAATAAATTATGAATTTTGCATTCACTAGGCTGACGAAAATCCTCGCGATGTGAAGCCAGCGCCTTTATACAAAATGTGACTGTGTGTTGCGGTATCGCCAATACATTTGTTCTAGGAACGTACTTCTTGGAAGAACACACTTACACAGGTATGAAATATTATCTTCATTTCAAGTGCTAGGCTTATAAAAATGTTGCAGAATTACATAATGCCCAAATTGCTGCAGCGAAATGTCACTAATGACGTGTGCATACAAGATGGTACACTTCGACATGTATTCGACAACAGTACTTTGGTGATAGATTCATTACACGTAACATTGGAATTTCTTGGCCACGACGTTTCCTGATCTCATTCCATTGGATATCTTGTAATAGAGTTATCTAAAATCTAATGTTTACCCATCAAATCCACGAGAGTTGTCAGAATTAAAAGATTCTATAAAACGTGAAGTTATACAGATTCCTCATCTGATGTTATATTCGCCAATGTTATCAAAAGTTTCCACAAGTAACGCGTTACCGCCTGAAAAGGTGTACACGTTGAAAACTGGTAATTCTAATTTTAAAGTAATTTCTCTCTCCTTTCTTGTGTTCTTATTTACCCTTTATTATACCCTTCTTTGAAACTCAGGCAATTTTTTTCATTGTAATTTCGTTCCGGTATTTACGGTATTTCAAATGCACTGATCAATTTGCGCAATAATGTGGGTGTTTCATTTCGAAACTGTCGATACTTTTTTCCTGTAACTGTAACCATGATTTCTGTATTGTTTTAATTCATGAAAACCTTGAGCATACATTTTCAAATAACTATATTTAGAGCTCATTTGATATTGTATTGCTACCCATTTTATGTTGGGATTTAAAACTCGCGCCAAATAGACATTTGTTGCGTGGCTTTGCATTCAAAATGGCGACTCATCGCAAAATAAAACCCCGATATATGAAGGGAGGGACTGCTGGCACTTGATAAATCAGGTAAATACAGTAGAATTACATAAATTAATAAAAAGAGGAAAATGATGAAATATTAATTGTACTAATATGATTTGTGGAAAACAATACTGAAAATATGTGTACTAGGAAAAAAATAGAATATAATCAATTTATAAATGTAAAAAAGAAGAACCGAAATCAAAAAACATGAGTGGTGGTAAAAATTCTAAAATAGAATATAAAATTTTGAGATCGGTAAAAGCAATAACATTTAAGAAGGGAAAAGAAAAACGATTAAATCGGGAATTGAAAAACTAAGAACAGTTATGAATTCAGTTTTTTGATTAATCTTTTCAAAATAACAACACAATCAGGTCATTAAATGGAACATGTTATTTTCAATAATTTGATGAAATGATCCTTTTTTTTTTTTTTTTTTGAAAAATAAATTTTCCAAAACATGCACCTTCTGATGTAACCTTCAAATCTTCCTAATCTTTTTCACATTTTTAACTCGGTTATTTTTTTTATATTAGTGGTATAGTTTTATAATTCTTGATTATTTAAATGTTCAATACGTTCTTTAGAATACTCTGTGATGTTATATTTAATAACGTTTTTACATCAAATTGATTTGGATGCTATTTAATTTAATATTAATGATTTTATTTCATTTTAATACACACTTATTTTCAATTTGTAATAATTCAATTTGTTCAAATTTAATTGGGTTCTTATGGAATTTAGGAGTTAAAAAAAGAGTGAGGGAATTTTTATTATTGAACTGTAAATCAATTTTTTTGTGTGAAATGCATCTAATCAATTAATAATTTCTCTGTCTTTACATTTTGAGAGAACAAAAGTTTCATTATCCTGGAAATACTCATTCATCCTTTTGAAATAAAACTGTTTACAAATGAGTGCAAAATTTCCAGGAACTTTATCCATATATACAATTATAATATTATTTTTTTTTGTAAATTTTCTATAGAAGCTCTAATATCTTATCTTAACATTTTTTAGATCATTGCATACTCTATCCCTAAATTCCCTAAAGGCCTCATAGGGCATACTATATTTGATAGCTATTTTGATAATAAAGTTATCTAGATCCTTAAATATTTCTTTTTTAGCTACATAATACTCTCTGTTATTGGTAATCTGTAGCCTGTTCCTTTCCACATTATATTTCTCAATTTTTCATCATTGATTAAAGTCCTCAGTGACCACATGACCATGATATTCATCCACATAGTCACCTTACCGATCACACACACACATTGACCCAACATTTCCATGTCCATTTCATAATTGCAATTAAATATTAATCTTACTAATTTTTTGTTATACCTAAAAGCACTTTTTATAAATATATTTTTAATTGGGAATAGATGCATGTATTTCTTAAAAACTCTTGAAAAATTTATCCTATTGAAGGATTTGTTTAAGAATCGAAATGTGCAATATTCCGTTACATTTTCATTATCTATATGCATCTCGATATTTAGTTTTTTAATTATGTAATTACTTAGGTCTTTCATAATGTGAAAACCTTGTTCATCCGGTAATTTTCCAAGTATCTCCCTAGCAATTCTAATTTTAGCCTTCTTCAATCCAAATATGAAAAATTTAATTTCTTTAATGTTGAAGTTCTTTTTAAAATCATTTTCTAATTCTATAATGTTATTTCTAATAATATTTGTGTCAATTTGTTCCCTTTTTTTACGTTTACCTCTATTATTTCTCACATTTTTATTGTTACATTTGTCTTCGGTATAAATATATTCCATTATATATTTTCGTTTCATCAACTAAAGCAAATTTCTGTCATAATATATTGTATTTAGTCCATATGGGTAAGTTGTCTTAAAAAATCCTATATAGAAATTTTCCCACCATAACCTTTTCATCTCTTGGCTGTTTCACTTAGTTATCACTTTTTTTTTACTTCTTCCTATAATTCTTTTGTACAGTCTTCAAAAATGTTTACTCTTTCTGATAATGGTAATGCCCCATTTCCGTTTTTCAATTTCTATCTCCTTTAATATGACGTATTTTTCTACTTTCAAATTTATTTGCCCTATTTTCTTTTTGGTATTTAGTTAAATTTTTATCTGCATTTATTTAATCAGTTTTTTTTATTATTTTATAATTATTTCATTCCTTGGATATGCATTTTATCTGGCACATATATCTTCCTTTTCATTGGTATTTGTTGAAATGTTCTTTGCCTTTTATGTTTTTTATCTACAATACCTTCCCAAGAATGACAACGCATGTGGCTGAAGGATGTCGCGAACATACTTCTGGGCTGTCATAGTACCATGCATCAATACTAGGGGTGACCATGTGTCGCTTGCGATGACACTCCAGTCTATTATGCCAATTGTTGGAGAGGTATGACGATGCACAGAGAAGACAGGATTGAGATGTTTACCGCGGGACCTTCCACGCACGAACACGACTGTCATCATTGCCGAAATTGAATCTGGATTCGTTCCTGCAGACGACTTCATTACAATTGCTTGTAATCCAATCCCTTTGAGCGCGTCATCATTCCTTACGGAGGCGACGGTCAGTGGATGTCAATGGCAGTACACGTAATGGGCGCCACGAGAGCAACTGTCCTTCAGCCAGGAGCCTTGCAATGGTATCGAGTAACACAGAGGATCATAGTGAATGTGCTGTCTGTGTATAGATGTTGGACAATGAGCCAGTTGGTTCTATGCATGTGTGTCGTATGATGTGATGGTTTTCTCGACTATTAGTCTGTCTACAGCGTCCTGAGTCTGGTCGCCTTATAACAGACTTCTCGCTTGTCGAACGTTCCCAACATTTCCTCTCCGTAAAGTCAGAACTACCTAGGTAGTGCGCTACTCATTAAGCCAGTCATCTAATTTCCATCATCACTATGATTCTTTTCCTCTTGAAGTCTGACAGCTGTTCCTAATGTCTACGTTGGCGACATAATGGCATTTCTAGTTAAAAAGCGTCCCTCTGCAACAGATGTAATATACGCAAACAAGATCTACTGACATGTATTATAATTCAGAGAGAGCGTAATTCAATCCCCTTTGGTGGCAGTACTGAAAGTGCAATCACGCTGGATTTCTAATCATTTTTATATCTGCCTGAAGCGTATTTCTTACCAAGTTTCGTAAAAATCCCACTCTTACTTCTTGGTGCACTATATATATATATATATATATATATATATATATATATATGTGTGTGTGTGTGTGTGTGTGTGCGTGTGTGTGTGGTATTGTATTTTACTTCATCAAATTATTGATTTCTCCTTTTACCGCATCACTTTATATGCGAACGTTATCTTTCCTTTTCTGATAATGCTTTAATTTTTTCTATTATCCGCAAAGTTTATATCACTTGTTTTAATTAAACGCCGCTCGTCAGTATTAATATGAATTAGAATGTCTGTTACTTCTGATCTTATATGTATACTATGCAAAAGTGACATGGTGAATTCCTGGTTTAGAGAAACGTGATAATAACTATATAAGAAAATTAATTTATTTTCCTCCGATAACAAGACATTAAAGGTCGTATCAATATATATATATATATACAATTTTTGTTAAAAATTAATAACTTTTGGAAACAAAAACCTAGATATTTCATGTCATTGTCTATGCTTTATAATGTTCTCCATGCTAGGAAAAAGCTTTTAGTGCATTTATAAACAATATTTTTATATATTCTAAAAAAATAATAAGCGATTCAATGTAAATCTAATAATAAAAATATAAAAAGTACTCCATCGATGTACTCCTAAAATTACTAATCGAAATTAACCGAATAATTTTAATTACTTTGAATTAATATGTAATGCCGTACACGTCAGTCACCATTTTATTATCTAAGAATGAATTTGGGACATTTATGTTTCCACTTCATATCCTTCATATATTTTCACATAATCGGAACAAGAATTACAACCAAGGGAACAATATCTAACAAGGGCAGACATGATTCGGGAAACAAGCCATATTTATATCGGAAGTTTCCACTTGAAGTGTATGTTTCCTTTTCCCTACAGATCTTCGAAGGCACTTCAAGAAATCCCATTCTTAACAATTACTGAAACCCAGAATAAATATCCCAGAAATGAAAGCCTACTGCAGCAAAATTTATTCCAGTCGCTCCGTTTGGGATTTATTCAGCCCTTTCTATCCATGGCTTAACAATAAACTCAGAAACTGAATATTAAACTTTCCCTATCTATACCCAACAGATATTTTACATTGGGTAATTATATTGTAGTTAAATAACATACAATTTTGAGTTGTTCACAGATATTTGTATCAAATCTCTATTAAAATAAGGAGCACTTTCAAGATTTATGTTAATTTCCTTAAAATATGGCAATTGAAAAGATGGTAACATCATATACAAGAATATAGTTCCTGTAATTTAACATTCCATATAAGCTTAGTATAAAAGGATATAATTTCCTCAATAATAATAAATCATTATATTTATATAAAAAAGGTCTTTTAAAACCCATATTGAAGATAATATGGTCTTAAAAAGCACAATGTACACTTTAAAATAAAATCTTTATAACAGAAATTTTTTTATATTTCAATGTTACTTTTAATTTGATTCTAAAATGCAAAACAACAAAACAGTTACGACTCTTTAGCACTATTGCCAGCATACAATAAAATATGCATTTCCATATATCATGGAGTGCTTCTATCTGTAATATGTGCATGCGAAGTTAATTTACATTTTCGACAATATGAGTTCTTTTAAACACTACATGCCGAACTTTCCAATTATTAGCCTTTATACCACATTTCTTCAAAGAAATCTCATATCATATATGCTTGAATTATTCTATATATGTATAATAACATAAAATTTACCTACTTCTACCATTTTACTCAGGTTATTTTCAAATTATTTAAACAACATTATTCGTACAATCTCTTCATATGAGTAACAAGATAATAAACACAAATGGGGAAAAAATGTATACTTTCATTCAACAGCATGGTGCAGTTAGCTAGACGCTAATGACCGCGTCTTGACGATATTAAAAAAGCAGAACTCTCAACCCGTCATCATAGCTTCCCTAGATAGTTTGAATGTATTGAAGTAACTGAGATGCCTTAGCTATTGAAATGTTCTTACATTACTGTATAAACTTTTATCAAATATTATAAAACTTTTCAAATAAAATAAATGTTCAGAAGAAAGCTATAGGTACTTAACCACCCACAACAGAACTGTTGACGGAAGTAATTTACTAAATTGATGTGACAGGAAAGCGGATGCATACGGTGAATCCCGAAATTGAGTTTAAACCATTTTTTTTCTTTTGAAAAGGTGTAAAGTAGTAGTATTAAACAATTATTTAAAGTTAATATCTATAAGAATAATAAAGTGTACAATAAAAATGTATTAGATTATGAAACAAACTTAAAAAATTCATATTATTTTAATTACCAATATTTTTACTTTGAAGTTACAGATTTCAACTTTGCAGCTCAAATGAAAACAAAAAAGAAGTGAGCGAAATATAGAATTTTTAAGCTAATAAATGCCCCAAAATTGTTATTTGATTTATTTCTTGATAGTTTAGAATCTAATTCAAAAAAGTGGGAAAAAATGAAATTCAAAATACAAACTCATGAAATTAATGGAGACTTCTAAAAAGTACAATATTATGCTGATTCTATCAAAAAATTCGGAAAAGAAAATATTTAAAAATTAGATAGGATAGTGTATTCTTTACAAACTTTTTTGATCTTAGCAGATACACACACACAAATATATATATGCTGAACGCTTGGTTGATGAGTCACTAGGGCAACTCATTCAAGTCCAGTTAAGAGCAAATAAATTAAAACGGACCGATATTAATTTTTAAGAAATTTAAGTATCGAATGCAAAACTGAACAATATGATATACCACACAGAGGACACTCTTTGGTTTCAAGGTATTTTTGCCCTAGTTATTACTGTTTCGAAAACTCAATAGTTAAGCCACCGTTTTGTTTTATATATTTCAAACCTTCACTTCTTGTTCTTGTGGTTCTATTAACTACAACTGTACAACCTCGGTATCAAACGAAATTCTCGGGAGACGGGAAAAATCCTTCTTGGTTTTTAAGAGAAAATGGTTCTTAAAAATGTAAATGATGGCTTAAGTGCTCTTAAATAATTAAATCTCTCAGCCGTATTTTCAAACTACTGTGTTTTTCACCTTACATGTATAATTCAATGTCATACACAGGTGAAGTTCTAAAAAGTTTAGTTGGACACAAAAAGAGAGAGACTGAGGGAAGGGCTTAAAAAAGTTTTTAAAAGTCTTTGTCGAAAAGTTTGATTTTGCTATGGATGTAGGAAACATTCTGCTAAATCAGAAAAAAAAAATGTATATTATAACCTTAGAGCGATAAATTTAATGAATATAAGTGCTTCGCTACGTCTGTGAAAAATGCTATATCTAAAGAATTTTGATAGATGCAACTTAATGGGAGCCATCTCACTAATAAAACAGCGATAGGTCTTCTTGAAGCTAATCGCTTTCTATTTCTTTTGGTAAGGCTTTGAACTGTCAGTGAATTTTGACGCTTAAACCTATGTAGTTAACAATTTTCAAATCTATTACCATAAATTGGTCACATTGCAAATACTCAGGTATTAGATGTTATGTATAAATATTCCTGTGGACAGGTATAAAACTGGGATATAATGGGATGATATTTATAATTATCTACAGCCCTTTAATATCATTTCTCATAGCTTGCTAATATTTTAATCAGTACAGAAATACTTTCTAAGTGCAGCAGCAAAAGAGCATATTTTTATATCTATTCCTCGTATGATATCCTTTAGTGCAATAAGGTATAATTCATTTCTCACTTTTAGATTATTTGTTACTTAACGAACAAATACATCTAGTTTTGGCTTATACTCATTGTTATTAGTTTAATCAGAGACCGAACTCAATGCTGAGCAGTTGGTGAAATCCTTTTGTAAGTTACATATTATGCCATTAGAAAAAAACTGAATTCTCCTTTCCGTTGTATGTTTAGATGCTGGTATTCTCTCAATTTGAGAAATATCTTATTTTTTGGATATAATTCAGAAATTACTTCTGCAATTAAGGCGGTTTTGGATTTCACCTAACTTCTTTAGAAGGTTCTCCATAGAAGACATTCTCTTAAAACGCACTTCTGAATTATAACCAACCAGGACTATAACTCTGAGGGCTTGAAACTCATTGTTCTCCCTTACCTTCAGAACTTGCTAGTGACCCCATTCCAACATGACAATGCGTTATATACATATACTATTCATTATTCAAAAATACTTATCTGTTCATCAGATTTTATTACAATCTCAATATCTATGTTCTTCAACCTGAGGGACCCATGCTCAGTTACTGGAGAGTGACTGGCGTGACGTACACCGTCTTTCTCTATAACAAATGAAATTTTGTCGATGCGTAGAGGCAGGCCGTCATACCTCAAAAAAGCTTGAAAAGTCTCTTCCTTTTAAAGTCTAGTCGTGTAGCCACAGTTATTGACACACGTGGCACAACATTCAATTCTGATTTCATCATCTTCCTTAATATGAATGCAGAATATTAATCTTTCCTTCCTGTTTCCTGTACCTACTATCTTTCTAATAAATTTGGCTTTGAAATCTCTTGTCTTTCTCGGTGTTGCATTTAAGATGGCGAGTAGCGTATATTTACAATATTATTTTTTAAGTAGAATAGGTTGAAAAAAATTTATATTTCTAGGTATGATTTAAAAGTTTTGTTTAAATTCGTGTAAAATATTAATTTTCATTACTTTTTACTTTACTTCATCTATTCAAAAATTGTTATTTTTTATTTTTAAGTACACAAAAATTGTGACAGAATTTTTAGAAAATGTTGGGTTTTTCTTTCCAAAGAAAGATAATAATATGCTATTTAAATTATTTATTTCCTACAAGATGGAAAGTATTCATGTATTATTTTCAATATTCTGGATCATGACTAACATTTCTACTCATTATAACTATTTTTTCAACTATTACAACTATTTTAAACCATTATGGAATTAATTTATTCATATTCACTTAAAATATAATTTTAAGTTCATACTCTGAAAATAATATAAGCAAGTGAAATATGTTAATTAATGTTATCTAAGTAACTCTTACTTTTCGCGTACCAATGCTCTTATAGAATTTGTTATATTATTAAAATTTTTAGTTCTACATTGGTATGATTTTTTTAAAATCTGAACGTTTTCAATAAAATAAATAATATTCTTTTTGTACATATTAACTTAAAATTTCCTTTCTAAATACTTTTTTGTCTCAACTAAATTTTGATTTTTAAAAGCATAATTGAAAAAAAGTGAAAAAAAAAATATTCTTGATTATGTCACAGATACTTGCTACAAATTGTAGTAAATCCAATGTTTATGAATCTTTTTTGGAGTATCAGAAGAACTGAGATGATAATGTTAAGAAACGTAACAGTGATAACATTTTAATCTGTTGTAAATTTATTTCATCATCTACAATAGTAATAAAAATGGTCACGACTTACATGTTTATAATGCACAAATATATTGCAAAATTACATGTTCACTTATTTAACTCCTCTAGACCATTAGAATATAATAATGTTTGAAATTATTATCTTAAGAAACGTTATTCCTAAACAGAGAGAAAAATTCAGTCCTTTCAGATATATTTGTCATGGAGGAATTTTATTACACTTCCTCTAGAATTCAGAATTCTGTCTCATTTGCATTTCCAGTTTGTAGTAAACTTTTTCATCCCATGTAATTTCGTCATATGTCAAAATTTATGTGGTAGTATGCAGATTAGTTAATTGTTGTAACATCGTTGTAAAACAGTAAGAATTTAGGAAATAAGTACTTTTATATGGAATTGGCATCAAATTTTCTTTACGTGTATGTGGTTTCTATTTTTAAAGATAATTAACAGGATCAGCTATCAAGTAATATGTAATAGTAAACTTTTTTGAATAACAATAGGATTGTTTAAATAGTCTATACTTGGTTATGAAATATTCAGGTAATCATTAAAATAAAAGTTCACTCAAAGTATTCGCTCAAATAATATCTTAATCACGCACTTTGTTACAAATATTGTACAAGAAAGTGTTTTTGAATTTTTTCGGGTGAGTACTTTCGAAGTTCTTTCTCTATTACGTATAAGATTACTAGTATAATTAAATAACAATAAGATATCATTAGAAAATCATATGTATGTTGTTCTTCAAAGTAATTCCAGTTTTACTAAAATTTGATCTTAGTATTAGTATCAGATATTGTTTTCAACAAACTAATTAATGTATATTTCATAGAAAATTGTTGCATCAAACAAGATAAGAACATTTCTGAAAATAAATGGAACTTGGCATTTTTCTTAAAATATACGATAGTGATTTTTCTATCTAATGTTTCTTGTTTTCTTTCATCTGATATGTTGAGTTATATATGGTTTGAGAACATTACCTTACCACCAACAAACGCATTAGCATTATCACGATATTCTTAGTAAATACCTGTATTATAATTAGTTAAAAATATTATTATCATTATTATTCATAAATATATTCTTCGAAGATTTTATACGCTTATACATATTAGAGTAATCTTGCATAAAATCTTATCCGATTTTCGGAAATGATATTTTAGGCATATACTCCATCAATGATTTTATAGATTTTAAAATTAAATGTAAGACACATCGGGCAATGTTAATTATTAATTTTATGGATAATTTTCCTCATATTTAAGAATATTTGATATCCTTTTAAATTCAATGTGAGCTAAAGAACTTAATATACAAAAAGTTATCAATACTGGGATCGCAACTCAGTTTTCCAAATTGTAAAACAAATAAATATACATGAAACATCTTACACAATTGGAATGCACAATAATAGCATGGATATTAAAAAGAAATTTTTCACACATATTATATTAAATTTTTCAAGTCTTTGAAATTAAGCTAATGAACATATTCATGAAGCCTCATATTTAGAAAAGACTTAAATTTGTTCTGGATTTATTTATTTCATTTTTACATATTTCTTTAATATTTAATTGCATCATAAAGTAAAAATAATACATTATTCCAAAAGATGTACTTAATCTGCTAGACAATAATAAATTTCTTAGTTTCAGCTGTACATCTTTCTTTGCGAATATACGCATGCGTATAAATGCTCAGTATGCTTGTTTACATCTCGTAGTAAGTAACTTTATTAATAATATCATAAATATTGTAGAAAGATAATTGATATCTATAAACATACGACAAACTTACTACTATATTTATTTTTTAAAAGATTTGATAAGAAGACAAATATGCCCTTTCTGGAAAGTTGCGGTTTTATTTTTAGCAAAGACATTTAAAGGAATATTCTTTCGCCAGCTCCCCACTTATGATTTACACATTGCATTTCAAAGAAAAGCATTGGAAGCTTTCGAGAGATAAATTCATGCTCTTTTCATCCGTATAAATTAAGATTTAATGCTAGTGTATCTTTTATTTCATGTTAAAACAGGTTCTATATAGTTATTCGTCAGTGTTAACAATAGCGTTCTTTCCTCGGGGAATGGAAGTTCATTCAGATGGAACATCACAAAAGGAGTAGTTTTGGGAGTAGAAGTTAATGCTTCTCCCGACGCGCGGGAAAGTCGAGCAGTAAGGAAAGCATTTACGCACTTTCGCGGATACCATTTCGCAAATTATGCCGGGGAATTGTTTTTCCGGAAAAGTCACTCACCAGTCTGAGCTCTGGAGAAGTGTAGTTTCTTCATACTTTTATGAATTTCCTGGAATTGTTACGGTAGTTTCTGGATCCTTCCCTGCGCATATGAAAACAAGAAGTTTTCCAATTGCAAATTTACACACTTTTATTATTAAATCATCTTAAATGGCACTTTTAATTATGTTGTGACTTTTTCTCTAGTATGATGTGAAAAAAATACGAAAATATATATAAAAAATTGATATTTTGATAGCAATAGTACCTCCCCTAACAAGGTTCATACGCCGTACCACACATTTTGTCACACACTTAATAAGGTGTAAATACGTACACTATTCAAAAGGAACGGTATCAACTGAATTGTATCTTTAATTGGGGTATCCTTTACTCAGAGTTGTTTCTTACAGTAAGCGCTACTAGATTACAAATTTGAAAGGAAAGTAAAACTCTGACAAATACTAAATACTCATAAAACCAAGGAATTTAGAATACAAGATACAAGTTAAGTAACATTTTAATAGATATTGAGTTCACAAATCTATATTTTTACATTTTTTTATCGTAAGAAACTATATTTTGATGGAACAATTAATTTCGAAATACACTGTATTAATATCCTAATGCTTATTCATGGAAGAATCTTTCCGTTTTGCATGGAAGTAAAACAAATACAAGCATCTATATTCTGCTTTAATAGTGTTGTTATGAAATAATTTATTTAAATTAATAAAATATAAAAAAAATGAATGAATAAAGATTAACATTACAATGGCACACTTAAAATAAAGGAAACCGATATTGAATTGCTTAATATTATAGATAATCGTTTACTTTAATGAAAATTATGTTTTCAATAGTAATACTTACTGTTTAATAGGCGACTATACAAAGTAAGGAACCGAATAACATGTACCAATATTTTATAGGTAAAAACGTATAAACTGTATTTGGTTATTGCTCTTACAATTTATATTTTCAAGAAGGCTTATCAATTTTATTCATATTTTACAGTTAGGAATGCTCTCTGAAGAAACGTAAACATTTTAAATAAATATATCAAAAAGGAAAAATTGAAGATCAAAGCTTTGATCCACCTAAAAAAACTAAAAATTTAATACGATTGCTGAGGAACGCATTAATTTTTCCTTACATTACAAAACAAAATTTTTTGCCAGGCAAAATAATAGAGAATTGTTCCACATTTAATTGTTTTAAGTAAATAGATTACAATAAATAATGAATAGCAAACGGTAATCTTAATTTTATACTCTCAAAATAATGAAGGGAACACACATTAAAAACATGGCCATTTGAGGTCAAATGAAACGAAATAATTTTCACTTTGCTTATTGGAATTGATCCCTAGGCTGCGATTTCGAATCTTCTAATCACAACTGCAGCTTATTTATTTCTTACAATGTTTTTTATTCGATCTTTCCTTGAGTTACAAAATCTCTTAAATGACTTGGAAATAGTCGTAGGATTTGTAACTCATTGTACTCAAGGAAATGGCATAGTTATTATGTTTCTTTAAATTAATTTAGAAGAACACCAATGATACTTGTCAATTTTTAAATGTTAAAGGAAAGTTCTGAGATTTTCTTATTATTAAAAAATTTAGTAATTTGAACCAGTGATCTGCATTTTTTTTTCATAAATTTTTAATTTCTTTTTTACGATTACGAGATTTTCTTATTATTAAAAGATTTAGTAATTTGAACCAGTGATGTGCATTTTTTTTTCATAATTCTTTATAACCGAAATCACAATGAAGGTTATATATAATACATAAATATTATTTTTGATGATTGTTACAAATTCTAATCATAGTTTTAATTTTATTTCGAATATTTAAATGATGAAAAAATTTACACATTTAGTTACGTATATTTATTTGGAGGCTAAGATTATGGTTTTAAAAAAGTAAGATAATATCCCGTGTTCAAAGTCGTTATACACAATATATATTAAGATTGAAGATTTTTGTGAGAAAGTATAATTGAAAATTCTGATAAATAGTTTTGAAATATTAATGGGAATCCAGATTAAAGTCTGCATTTCATTTCAGAAAACATGGAAATTTGCTTAATTTTTAAAAGTGAGTTTTATGAAATTATTATGCTGTGCAAAAATCTTGGAAAGGATATGTATATTAATAAAAAAATCAACTTTTTCTACTCCTTCAAATTATTTAGCACTTGGAAGTGAAATATTTATACAGCTTGCTATACATTTAAATTTATAATTTTAATATAGAAGAAATATGAGCTATAATCAATATCAAATATGAAATCTATCAATTTTATTTTACAGCATTTAGTCTGTGCAAAATATTCCCATCATTATGCTCTTCTACAAATGCCCTAATTCAAATGGAATTGATCGATTATAAAAAAAAATATTCTCTTCTTTCGGTTCCAGAATATAATAAGCTGTCATCACACACAACTCACATTAGGGTTTCAACTATGCGCTCTAGCGATATAATCGCAAAGTATGTTAAGCAGAAGGTTGAACTACGGATTTCAAATGGTACATAATCGAGCGGCAGAAGAAAACAAATGGCCGAGAAAAATAGCCTTAAGTCGGTGCACTTTACAGGAGCCTAAAAATGAGAACGCAGCATTTTTGCAAGCAAATATTTCGAAACATTACGGTCGAATTAGCCACAAACGTTTTCCCAGCCATTGATTTGATACCACATTAAAATGCTTTATTCTATAAACAAAAGAATTATTGATTTAAATACCTACATATTTTAATAGTTTTTAACTTACGATAAAAGGAATTCTCAAAATACTTAATGTATGCGAGTATCAAAATGGGTTTTTAAAATACAAAGTAAGTCTTCATCTTCTAGTTGAATTCAATCTTTATTAAACACTTTGACACTTTCAATATTCAAAAAAAGATATTTAAATATAATTATAATTTAACTAATCAAATTTGAAGGTAAAGGCTTAATCTCTCTTTTGAAGTATTATAAACAACTGAAAAATATCATGTTTCTAACAATTATAGCGCAATGTAATTATAGCATATTGTTACTTAGAAAGTACTGGAATGTCAAATGAGTACAGAATATAATCTCAGTTCGAGACTTTAATTCAGCAAACTAATTCCTCAAAATAGTCAATTTGATAGAAATAAGAAAATTATTATACATTTTATTTACTTTATATCAGCATAAGCAATTTTAAATAAGAGTACTAAGATGCGAAACGTTACAGGAAAATTCAGAAACCTATATCGACTCCATTGCTTAGAGAGAGGTATACATAGAAAAGACTCGAGGATGAATTTTGATTCCTTCAGAATTCTTCGCCTAAGATTTCGAGAATAAAATGGGGATCTTTAGAGGATTTAATCTGTCTACCATGGTATTTAAAGTATTAATGAAAAGAAACAGCCGATTGAAGTTTAATAGGATGTATTGAGAGAATCAATATATGTTTATGACGCAAGAGTGGAATCCGGCTCTTGCGCCATTACTAGAAATCGAGTATCGTTCTATTTCCCCCTTTTTTTAAAAAGAAACGGTACCATGTTTCAATCTGGTCTGATTCCTTGTTTCAGCTAACTTTAAAAGTTAGGTAATCTCTTCTAATAAATTTCATTATTTTGATCAAGATAGGTTTTTTAATCTCTGTACATGGATGACACCTTTTGAACTTCGTATTTTACGACTCTCTTAGATACTTTCTATTCCATGTGTCACATCAAGAAATCGTCGAGTTATAAAATATGGTCCAAAAAATCGTCTTAATAACATTTCGTGTGTCTGTGTGTGTTGTTTGAGTGGTAATTAAGTAACTAGACAGTAATTAAGCTTTAAATTATTTAATAAAATACATGAAAGGACGAAAAGGGGCAAAACATCAAGAATATAGAATTCAAGTAATAGGAATTTAGTCAAACTATTCTTTTCAGACGACAAAGGCCACATCAACGTCAATATCAGGCAAACATGAAAGAGACCATTGCTCCGCCAGGGAAGAAACAGTCCTGCAACAAATGTACTTCTAACTCGAGGAAAGCTTGCGCTTCTGATCACACTGGTGAAGCTCCGTCTATTGACGAGAATGGTAACTCCGAACACACATATATATGTAACGCCTTTCTTTTATTATTACTATTAAATTAATTAAAAGCCAATCGAGGTCAAATTGAAATTTAACTATTGTTTATTTAAGGTAGCTGAGAGTGACCAGATTCACTCGGCTGGAGATTCAACTCCGTTTTATAATCTTTGATAAACAGTGCAAAGAGTCAGAAGAACATAAGGGAGAAAATTTTCTCTTGGTTTGATATTTATAGCAGGGAATTTTATAACAGATCACGTGTGATGAGTGGAGGGATTCCCCAGGATTTGAGCTGCAGACAAATAGTCTAATAGGTTCATCATTACAAGTCTGAAGCCGTGACAACTGCCTAATCAGCAATTTTTTAAGAATGCATGATTACATAAATTACGTTAAAAAGGAATGGTAATTGGAAATAAGAATGAAGGCTTTTCTTTTGAATTAGAGAATGGGGAAGAATAAAAATTTAAATTATTATTAAAAAAAATATTAAAATAAAATTAATCATTACACATATATATTTATATACAATCTATAACAAAAAAACGCATCAAAAAGGTGTTGCCCAACTGTAATGAAATTTCGTGTTCAAAGACATTTGGACCGAATATGCAAACGATTAAATTTGGTGTCCAATGAAAGAATGCTACAGCGCGTTGGAACTGCGCATTCAGCAGGTGTATAAAAGAAGCGATTCTCAATCTGATGGTCAAATTTTCTATTGCATTGCGATTTGGGATACTTTTTAACGTCTGAAACAATGCCTCGCTGCTGGATTCGAGCTCATTACGAGGAACTGCCACAGTTTAAAAGAGGTCTTATCATTGGATTGAAAGAGGCAGGTTGGGCAATTTGGAGAATCGCTCGTCGTATGGGTCGAAGCAATGTGGCGACTAGAAGATGGTGGCAAGAACGGGTGGACAATGGCAGATTTCAGCTTCATGATGGTAGCGGTCGACCTAGTGCTACAACAGATCGGGAGGACAGAGTGATTGTCAGATACGATGTCACAGAGCCTAATACATCGTTATCAGAAGTGCGACCTGCACACATTGTGTCCACCATGACCATTCACAGACGACTGATAGAGCAAAATGTACGCTCGTACCGACCGCTACTCAACCTGCAACTCACGCTTGCACATTGTCGATCCAGATTACGGTGGTGCTTCACTCGATCAGGTTGGAATGATGCTGACTGGGTAAGTATAGTGTTTAGTTACGACTTCAGCTTCCAACTGTGTCCTGATGATCCTGATGACGTGTCTGGAAACGCCTCTCTGGGTGTCTTTAGACATGTCATCGATAATCTTGCCGATCCTGCTTTCACTATTGCCTACCACACAGGCCCTTAAACAGGAATTATGGTCTGAGGGGCCCTTTAGCTTGATAGCCGGTACGAGCCCTTTGGTCGTCATTAGAGGCACATTTACAGTTCAGCGGTACATTGAAG
>BMAW01119484.1:82769-141592 GCA_019974015.1 Nephila pilipes
TTTTTTTTTCTTTTGCAGAACCATCAAACACAGGACGAGCATTAGTGGTTGAATTTTCCTTAAATACCGGTCTGTATGTCAAATAATGCTAGACTATTTCTTAACAGGATTGAACTTCTTTCACCCACTCAATAAAAACTTCTTCGTAGTCGTTTAATTTTTAGATTTTCTTAATGACTAATGCAATTTACAAGTTTTTTTTCAGCTATCTTCTTGCAGCTAGTAATAGGAGTATGAACCCTTATCCACCGTAAATGTAACATATAATGACCTTCTTAAACTCTTTTAACATTTTGGAGAAAATGTACTTTCACTGCCTCTTCTAACTACTTTTTAGACTAATTTCCCCCAGAATCTCGAATACTTATTGTATCTAGCTCCCATAATTCTAGAATATTCAATTCACTATTATGAAGAGAGAGCAGAGTTTCACAACTTCCAATTTTTTTCTCTAGATACTTCCATCAGCGTCCAGTCTAAACGTGTATGCATGGCTACCAACCCCTCAGATATTTGCTTGATTTTACATGTATATTATCCTCCAGCAAAGTCCATCCCAACAAACATATATATTTCGTTCGTATCTTTTTCATACATACAAGTATTTTTGTTAATGGAAAGATCACTTAGTAAAATCCCAGATTGTTTAATGTTATTGATAATCCTAGAATCATTAGTTCTGGGTATAGAAAAACAATTCTTTTCATGATCCATAACATTTAATTCACAAAAGAAACTCTTAACAATATTACTTATATTAATGCGATATTTTTGTGTTCTTCTTTTTTTTCTCTCCTTCTCTTAACAGTTCCTTCTCCTAAACATTCTAATTTCAACGTAACTTTCATGAATTTACTGATACAAGATTTTACAAACTCACTATTGTATAATATTTCAGCGTAATATTTAAAACTCTTTTCATTAATACGTACAACCAAAATTCGATAAAACACTTGTTTCGAAAATGAATTATTAGAAAGTACATTATTGCCAATAACATCATTAAGTATATCTGTATTTAAAAATTTATTTTCATTAATTTTTTTCTTAGTATAAAATATCAGAATAATTTTTTGAATGTAATTTGCAAGCCTTTTGCACTCTACATGTTTCGAAGAATGATTCGAGCGACTAAAGGTGCGAAACCAATAATCCTTTGTGCATTAAAATATTTTTTCTTACAAAAACAATGGAAAAACAAGTTTACGCTTCAATGTTTCATGAGATGAGTAATTATAAAATATGCACGGATAGCTTTAATTTCATTATATAATGAATAAGCTTCGGTAAAAGCATTTTGTTCCGTTTTTTATCCTGCTCCACCTAAAGTTTTAGTGACTCAGAAAAATTGCGCCTTCTATGCCGCTTACGAAATAATATTTTACATGTGACTTATTTTTATGGCGTTTATTTGCTGAGATAAAAATTAAATCAACTATTTTAATCATAATTGGATTATCAGATTCATTTATTAAATTCAAAAAATTAAATTTGGAGGCAACAGTTTCATTCGCATAGAAGTTAAAAGAATTCCATAACTTTCTGAATTAATTCTAAGTTATTCCAGACTTATTATTTCGGAATGGACTAGGTCGATTTTTTTTTGGGGGGGGGGGCGGGGTATAATTTTCTATATGGGATCCCAGGCATTTTTCGAGGCTGGGATTCGTAATAAATTGTTTCATGCAAGTATTCATCAAGATATTTTTTATCCAAAACAAGATAATCGCATATATATAACAGCATCATAATTTTCTGATGTTATTATTAAAACTTCTATTGAGTTAAGTGCGGATCCTTTTAAATATGTTTTAAAATAACTTAGCATAGTAATTTTATCGAATGATTAATTTTTATGTATCGTGGTATTTCCAAAAGTGATCCACTGGTTATTAACTCCATAAAACTGATTAATAGAAAGCTTCTCGTGGTAATATTTTACGCTAGTCTCTTCAGATACCAAAGTGCTGTTTATAAATTTAGGTGCCTTCGATGTCGTAAAAATTTCCTTTGGATTATTTTTTGACAATTCACTTACTTTCTTTCCTCCGAGAAATGTCAATATTATTATCTTGTCTTTATTCTACCACGCATTTTAATTCATTATCTAAAGCTTTAAGTTCTATAACAGACTCTTTCTAAATTTATAGCTTTTAGTTCATTCGAATAAATTCTCATGTGTTCTAAAAGTTCCCCAAGACGCATCTATTGAAACTTCTGAATTATTAATTTTGGTTTCAATGCATTTAATAGTCTTAGTGATTGAAAATATAAAACTTGTACGTTTCTTTTTTTACATCAGCCGAAATACCGTCAGCCATATTTATGCTGAGTGCCATAGCTGATGCTGACGCACTTTAAATCTGTTGATATTCCTAGTCCTCCCTCTAGCGTGGTGTAGAAATTTGGAGAGGGAGGCAGAAATTTAGCTCTGGTGCTGTCCTCGGCACTTGATCGAGGTTCACAATTATGAGGTCCGTTGCCAAAAACTCTCGTGCTGCTTCTAGTGCGACTTTAATAAAACCAATCAATCAGTCAAATAAATTTAGTATAATATAATGGAATGCACAAGATAAGTTTATAAAAGAAATTCTTATGTTCAATTTAAGGAGCAACTATTTGTAACATCAGGTTATTACTGCTAGGAAAGAGAAAATGATTGTGAAAAAAATGTCCGATCATGTAATTTCTATTGCTTATCTTTTTTCTTTCTTATGAAGCACTGTAATTCAAAACTCTCTTTCTCTCTCTGTATGACCAAAATTCGTTCAAGTCTAAGTAACTGGAGAAAGAATGTGAATTATTTCATTCATCTAGAAGCGTCCAGCAGTTTGTAACAGAAGTCAATAACGAACGAATGAATTTAGAAAGAAACAAATGACATAGTTTTAATAAGAACTGTCTTAAAAATAAAATATAGTCCAAAAGAAATCACAGCATAATTCTTTTCTCCTAATATAATACACCCGAACGAATTTGTTTTATTTTAAAAGCGAAGAGCGAAGAATTTCATTTAATGCGAATTTGCTCTAAACGTTTAAAAAAAACAATGCCTCACAAAAAAAAGAGGCGTCGGGAGTCAAAATTAAGTCTGATAGAACTTCGGAGTAGGAGATAAACTATGTTGATTTATTTGTGGATGGAGATAAAATAAAATGTTTAAAAGATCCAGGAAATACAACGATTACCGTAAAATAATTTCTATCCCAATAAGAAATCTATTGGGGTACTGAAAACCCAGTTGTTTTGGCGCCGTGGTTGACGCCGAAACGGCTACATTTCGTTTTTCTCTAAGTTAGATCAGGAAGTCGTTCTGGAGGTTGTAATATACTCTGAATTGAATAACGTGGCAATATTTCTACCTAAGTACTTAGAATTTGAAATTATTTAGGAAATAACACCTGCTCCAACGATGTGATGGTTACAAATTGCAGGCATAATTTATTTTCCTGGAGAAAAAGTTCTTCATTTATTTCACTTGCCATATGGGAGCAACCGATAAATTTGAAACATATCGTTGACAAAAAGCTATGCAATATTACTTTTGCTTTGATTAAATATTACACACTGATCAAATAGCTCGTATCAAATAACAAAAAAATAAATATTACATTAAAAGATGAGATAACGATTTCGCAACGTTCCAGAAGAATTCCTTACGCGAAACAAAAATGGTCGCTATACAAATAAATAAACGGTTAAAGGATGGTATTACTGAACCGTCGTGTTCATCATCAGCAATCGTCTTGTGTAAATCTCGAAACGGAACTTCACGTTTATGCGTGGAAATTGTGCCATTAAAATAAAAAATTAATAATGTAAATATTCATTGCCTATATCACATGCGAAAGTAGTTTCAGATCATTCGAGTGGAACAAAATTTTCGCAACATTTTGCCTAAGAAATTTTTTAAATTCTGAAGAAAAAGAATTTCATGGCGTATTTTGTATTATGTGCTAAAGGATCTCATGTGGAATAAAACTTGCAATATATTAAATGATTTTATTACACCTGCACATACCAGGAAAAAGGCTTAGACCAATTATAATATTCAGCTTAGAAACATCTAAAGAACACAATGTGGAAATTAATTTTAAGAAATTGCAGTTTTAAATCGAAATACACTCTCACGTATGTTAACAAAGATTATATAATTCGTCCATTTCCGAGTAAAAAGGTGTCGTTTAAAATTTCAAGTGCCAAAGCCCCTGCAAATTAAGATCAAAATTGAGTATGGTGTTAAGTCGAACCAAGAGGATGTGATTATATTAATATGAATCACTTTTAATATGTTTTTTTTTTCTTTTAGGGCGAGCAACTGTTTGAGGAGTATTAAATAAAATAATGACCCATTAAGCAACAAATTTGTGATTGTGATAATATTATTATGAATAGAGCTATAATGTAGTTTTAACATCTATATGAATTTTCAACGTTATATTTATATTCTTTCGACATTATTTTTAATTATTACTGATCTAATTTTTACAAGAAAAGTTCTTATTACTCTTAAAACTTGACTTTAAAAAAAAGTATTTTTACCGACAGCTAATCCTAGTGATGATAAGATCTTGCAAGTAACTTCTTACAATAAAAACCAAAACTAGAACCTTTTACATTCCGATAAATGATGACTCATATCAAATCGAGACATTAAAAAAGAATAAATGAGATGTATTAAAAGTGTTAACTCTATCTTAACCTCAAAAATTTAAGGGTATGTTTGGAATACAACACTTTTCTCAATCCCTCTAAGAATTTTATTTCATCTCTTTTGTGACAATAGTAAATGCGTGCACGTCACGTTAAGGGGCTGGCTATCCTTCTCCACCTCCACCTTTTTTCCCACATTTTCAGAGAGCAGACTTTCCTCCGCGATTTTCTTTTATTTCTATCTTTTCACCGTTAGTTTTCCGCCTGTTTACTGGTAATTATAGAATGTGTAAACAGTTCCTTGTGCATAGCTCTTTGTCATTGGACTCTTTTTAAAGTTCATTTTGCTCTCTCGGATTTTTATCTTCATTTCGACCTGTGCTGAATCATCGCATTTTTTCCGAAATTAGCAACGGGTTTCTTTATTTCACTATTCTGGTTTCAATTATCTGCTTGTATTTTATTAAGGTTTCCAATCCTGTATACATTTTGTGGGTTTATTTTTTTAGTTTTGGTTCCGTAAAAGATTCCTACACGACATCTGCGAATCTTCTTTGATAAATGGAAACTGATTTTATTTAGATTTATATTTTGTTAGTTATACTACTTTGTGTTTGATTGAGAATTTGAATTATTTTCTTCTCATGTTTCTAAATTAAGCATAATGGAACTCAATGACGTTTTTATTCAACAGTATATAAAATGGAAAGAATAAACTAGGCCTAAATGCGTTTGTCTTTACAGGAAATCCTGGCGTCATCTGAAGAAAATCATTTTATATTTCATAAAAAGAAGGCCATTATAAAATTGCAAGTTCAGCTGACTCACATGTTAAGGAACCTACTATATGAATGAAACAACAGCGTGTTATAAGGGATCGAAATAATGTTTATATAGTATATAGGTTTGGAACATATAGTCAGAATAAAGTTCAGAACTTAAAATACCAATAATTATTTATTCTTATCGATCCCTATTTGCGCAGATGCAAAATTAAATAACTGTCTTGAAGGCAAGATGAACTCAAACAAGGCAAAAAATGAACAGCAGCTTCCAAAGTGAATTTAATTCACTTATGTTTTATTTCTCTAAACATAACATTAAATGTTCTACAAGCTACACTGTAAATTTACTGATTAATAATTCTCCTCAAAAATAAAGTGTATACATATGTATATAGTGTGTGTGACAAAATATGTGTGGTACTCATATCGTAATTGTCAAAATTATAATGTTTTTATAATTGATGATTAATTACTGGTAATTTAAAAATTATATATTAATAGATATTATTCACATAAAGACAATATTATTTTAGATTCATAAGATCATATATTAACCAATATCCAGTGTAATAGAAAAGTTCATCTAATCGTAATGTATACAAATGACACTATTTCTGTAAAACGCATGTTCATGTAACAACATTCAAGTTTCAAGATTTTGAATTAATTTCTACTAGTTCCAAATTTACAAATTTCAATTGTGTCAAACACGTGGGTGAATCGTCGAAGGAGAAACAGATAATCGATCAAACGGGAAATTTTGTTGTAAATTGGGAAAATTAGCAGCATAATTGTATGGAATGTTTTATATGCGTATAATTTGAATGTCATGAGTAGTGTCCGCGGCTTAACACTGGAAGAGACTCTGCCGAAGATAGTGAAATATCTTATCGTCCCTTTTCCAGTTGAGAGGATGAAAATATTGAGCTTGTGCAACAGAATTTCGTTATCAATATCCCACTATGACTTAGGCATTCTATAAAGGTATTTTGGTATGGATTTTGAAAGGAATACGGCGGGTAAGGCCCAGTTTTTTGGACGGTAATAATGTGTGTTCTTGCAAATAATCCACAGTTTATTAAGTATATTCTAGGGCAAAATATTTTGGTGAGAAATCAGGTTGTGTTCATTAATCTCTCATTACATCCTACCCCGGACTATTTCTTAACTACCAAGTTGAAATTGAAAATGAAAAGGCGTGATGCAAATTGACAGATTATATTGAAGAGGAGCTTGTATTGCAACTCAATTATGTTAGACTGGATGCATACCATAAGACCTTTACGGACCTGTACACTCGTTCCAAGTATTGTATTGAATTTTAAGGAAATTACTTAAATACGTTATCTCATATGTTAGAATATCCTCAGGATTTGATGATCTATGTGTGATCAATCTTATAATTTTTTGAATACTCAGATCATATTAAGAAATTGATTAATGAAAATTTAGACAGCTTTATTACTAAGAGTAGCCATATATAAAATATGGATTACTATTAAAAACGTTCAGAATCTGAATTCTATTTTTTGTTATGGAAAATTATCACATGAATTTTAAAACTAAAGGAAGCAGATATTTTAAAGAATAAAAAGACGTTCATTAATAATAATTTGGTTTATGTGGATACAGAACCTAGAAAATATTCAATTAATTGCAAATATTAAAGCTATAAATGACCTAACAAAATCTTGTGCAAAATAAAGCATTTATCGAAAATAAAACTTATAACAGAGAAATTAAAAATTAAATAACTGCTTTTTAGAAGGAATAGTTTTTCATACTAATAATACAATACATCGACATATATTTTAACAGCAAATTTCATAAAGTACCTATTAAAAGTTTCACACAATAACGAATCACTTTAATAAATATATTACAAAAGCAGATTAATTATTGAAAAATATTTCATAAAATAAAAACTAGATACAGCTAAATATTAATACAGCTATATTAAAAATAGTTCTGAGATTATTAGGTATATTAAAATCGAAGAAATCTCTCACTCTTTTGCTATGATTTTTAAGATTTGATCTCGTCATTATAATTTTAAATATTTTCAAGAATTATAATATTCCTAAATTTAATTCTGTAGGAAAGTTAGTTACAAATATTTAATTAATTTAGTGATTATAGAATATTTTTATAAAACTTCATTGATAAAAAAATATAAAGAACTAAAGGTTTTCCCCAAAACGGATCAGCTTGTAATAAGCTCTTAGCTAATATCAATTTACGTACATTAATACAAACTGAAAGATACATACGAAAATAATTTTATATTATTTGGATATACAGACAATCTGAGCAATTTTCAATATAATTCTTTATCTGAATTCTAATTTTCATTTTATCCCTCGTATTTGAACTTAATTCATACAAAAAAATAATAATAAGGGAATAAATTATTTACTTACATATAAAATTAGAAATTATTTATAATAAATTTAATGGTTGATAAAAGAAAAAAAAATCAGTTTTCATATCTATAGAGTACTATTCTATGCTTGAATATGTACATATGAGTGGATTTATAGGTTACCTTTTGCTTATTTTTCATGACCAAATTCAAGAATGATAAATTTTAATAAATTTTGGTTTCATAAAAATTATATTCTAATTTTAAATTTAGCCATCAGACAGAAATATATATTATTCGAAATAATTTCTCATCAGAAATTTCATTACTTTGAGGTTTATTAATTTTAGCCAATATATAGCTGCAAAAATTATTAAAATTAAAATGATACGATTTAGATAAAAATGATACGATGATAAATGATACGAAAATGATACTATTAAAATGATACGATATTAAAATTAAAATGATACATTTAGTACGATTTTCTAACCAATAGACTTTTTTGTTTGAGACCATGAGAGCATTATAATAAACTGATTCTTCGATCCGACTTTAAATTCACTTCTTTTAATATTTACTTAACATATCGATCAATAACTCCCGAGACTAACCCAGAGATGGCGCTCGTAGTAAACCAGTAACCAGGTCTTTCTAGAGTACTAACTTTTGCTTGAAACGTGTCAAAATTTTAAGTCGATCGGACCAGGAAAAAGGTTTTTTGAAGTGAAGTGAAAAAGGTTTTTTCCAAGTGGGTGCCGCGATTGCTTTCGATGGAACAAAAACAGCAACGAGTCGATGATTCAGAAAGCTGTTTATCGCTATTTACTCGCAACAAAAAAAAATTCTTGCGGAAAAAAAAAAAAAAAAAAAATTGGGGGAACAAAACAAAAAAAAAAAGATTTGGAAGCGTTGGAACGATTGTATCACCTAAAAGGTGATTAACAAAAGGTGTTATGTTGATGAATAAAAAAAAAATTTGCAAAAAAAATGTTGTTTTCAATGTTAGACTCGGGAGTTATTGATCGATGTGTTATCTTTGCAAATTCACTATTTGTGGTATTCCTGATACCTTGAATACATTTATACTAATATTTAGTTCCTATTATATTGAAGATTAAATTATAAAATAATTTTTAGCAATAGTACACAATTTCCAACAGTATTATTTACTTTTGGATTTCTTCACAAACACGTAGGTGTTCTAGAGTATGTCTTGTATGAGTTATTGCGAAATGTTAGTAGATTTTAAGCTTGAAATTATAGGGAGTAATGGTAACTTGTCTGAATTTTGGCCCTACATTTACTTTTTTCTCTGGAGCACTTATTGCGAGAGATTATGTATCAAAATGTATCAAAAATGTACAAAAATGACGAAAGTGAACTTGATTGACCGAATAACATTACCCAAAATATCGAATTTTTATCGTTCTTTAACTTCGTAAATTTCTTTTTTATTTATTCCTTCAAATATATTATTCTCTTTTTGAGTATTTAAGAAGTTAATTATCAAAACATTTTAATTTTTATAAAATTATGAGTATGATAAATGTTTTGAATATAATTTTAACGATTTAACTATGACATTGTATCATATATTTATTATAATTAGATTAAAATAACTTTAAATAAAGGAATAAATTAATAAATTAACAAAAATATCAGAAATAAATGAAAAATCACTGTTAGCAAATTAAAAGACCGCTTGTCTGAGAACAAAAATGTAAGAAAATTAACTTGATATTGTCCACCTTTTTTTCCTGATAGCTTAAAACTGCTTTTTTAACAAAAATGCTCAGGTGGTTAAGTTCAGTTTCGTAAATATTGTTCTATTTTTTTTCGATGACTACTGCTCATTTTAGGGAAGATGAAAACTGTTTATTACTAGAATAAGTTTTGTAACATAATATGCCCCCAAAGGTTTCCCATGGGGTTTGGCATGGAAAATAATTAACTTTTTCTTTTTTAAACCACTCCAATGTGGATTTATATGTATGACTTATAGAATAACCCTGCTGAAATATTTACTTAGGACCACTTAATAAAGCCTCAAACGGTATTAGATGAGCATAAGGCATAGCTTGATATGGAGCACAATCCATAAGTCCCAAAATTCGTTGTAAATTGCATAATCCATCATAACGAAAAGCTCCCCTAACCATTTCTAATCCTCCTCCCATTTGGTGACTGAAACATTATTTCTGTCACTTCCTTAAGTTATATCAATAGTGTTTATAACTACCGGGACTCTCAATATTAAATCTCTTTTCATCAGGAAATATAATTAGTTTCCACTCGTCTGTTCCGCAACATATTTTTTTTTTTCATTTCCATAAATTATAATTAGTATTTGATTTATGACTCTTCTAAACAGTGATAAATGAAGTTTTTTGCTAAAACATTCCGAAATTTTACTCATGAATTGATCTAAAATATTTTTTTATTTCGTGTCGTTTTATTTTATTTGAATCATTTTCCACTTACGGCATTCCAAATGACAATTTTAGAGCATTTCATTAATCTAGTTAGCTATTTCTCTATCAGATTTACAAGTACCATTATAAAATAAAATTTACTTCACTTCGTCGTCAGAAAACTCTTGACTCCACAATTAATTAGGTACAACATAGTCAAAATCTTCACCTTTTCTTCTCCGATAATGCTGTCTTGAAATACTGACGTATGCTTTTTTAATGTTTCTCGTGTGACGTAAGTTATGGTAATTTTCTCAGGTGAGGAAAGCCAACATAGCGGCTCTGAAGGAGGACCTGTTTTACGGAGCTCTCGAAAAACGATGTAAAATTATTGAATTAACACTTCTATCTAAATGCAATAGGAATCAATAGGTGCGTGAAGAGATCAGACAAGCTCTGGATAAATTAAAATCCTCTGTATTATAGAATTTTGAACGAATGAAATCTGTTAGTTTCTTTGAAGCATGCAAAGAAAGTTTGAAAGAGGTCATTCCAATGCCTAGCTACGCCAGTGTAGGGGCGCCATCTGGCATCTCAATAAATAAAGGTAATTTTTTTCCCTTCAGATAATTGCTTTGTAGTAGACTGAAAATTATTCTTCTGATGATGTTAAGGAAATTACAAAATTTAAAATAAATCCATCCCAGGCTGAGATGGGTGATCGTAACTTTATGAATGTTAGAGGAAATAAAGTACAAATTAGATATTTTTACGAAAGTAACCGTATCGACTTCAAAGACTGCTTAAGAAAAAGACTCCAGATTTAAATACATCTCAGCCAAAAAAGAAAAATCTAGTTATTCTTATAAAAAATATGCCCAATGAAATCTCTGATGAAGATATTCTAAAAGGAATGTTTGAACAAACCTCGAAATCATCGTATCTGATGAAACCACTAGTATAGTCTCTCTCTCTCTCTCTCTCTCTCTCAGAGTTCGTTTTAATTTTAAAAAAATCTTCCAGTATTCAGCTTCTGTACAACTATTGAAAAGCACCCCATGGATCATAAAAGTATTCTTCGACAAGCCACATTGAAAATTAATTGGACTGTATGCGATGTTGAAGATTTTTATATCAATGGATGCCTTAAGTGTTTTGGGTACAACCAACTCAAGAGCATACTGACTATCTTGGGTACATACTGACGAATGTAAGGAACCCACAGTCTACTTCAACTGCTCTAAAGAACACAAAGCGAAAGAATGAATAGAAATGGATTGGCCTGTACTAATTGTAACAGTTTCAATCATAAATCAAATAATTAAAGCGTTAACTACAAATCCTTTTCTAGTGGCTGTCTTTGTCATACTTTTATGAAGAAAATATCTAAGTCTTCCATTCATAGATCAAAATACATTATAAGTTATTTAATTGAATATGAATTTCTTCAGCTACAAGAAAGACAATGATTTTTCAGGCCTATCACAAATAGATTAGATGGAGGTGGAAAGGACCTTGGAGATGTTTTACAGGCGAAACTATCATTATCATATGTGAAAGATATATTTACATCTATTTTACAATGAATTATAGTTATGTATGATGCTTATGATGAGGCAGCAGCATATGAATAATATTGATGATTCAGGTTATATTATTTTACGATTATTTTGTCTTCAACAAATACATATTCCACTGCATTGACCTTAGAATTTGTATACCTTAGAAGTATTATTATTATTTTGGTTATTCCTTTTCGAAAATAAATATGCTCTTGAAGTGTCTGTGGTTGAAACAATTAACATTTTTAACTGAGTAAAATGAAAATTATCCAAACAAATTATCATCGTAACTGTAGTAATTTTCAAGCTATTTAAATCTATATATTTTTATTTGTTTCATAAATGTTATGGAATGCATTTTATTATTAAAGAATCACTTCATCGCCTAATGACATGGTGGATCTATTTTTTTCATAAATATCATTGGAATCTTTATGTTTCCTTTTAACAGATTTCTTTGAATTATTATAAAAACACTTTCGAAATATATTTAACGTAGACTTAATTTATGAGATGAATTTCTAATTTATATATATATATATATACAAGCACATTTATATATTTAACTATCAAACGGGCTGCAAAACGTAAGTATATCAATTGATTAAAATAAAGATTTTTTTTTCAATCTATTATAACTTATTTTCAATCTGTTACATAATTTCAATAACAACAAAGCTATTTCTGCATTTTTTCAAAACTTTTATAATATTTGTGGATCGAAAAATACAATATCTAAGTATAAAATATTTAAATTATTTTTTTTCTTAAATTCAAAGAATACTATTATTCTATTTTATTTTTAGCATTTTTTTACTTTTCGATCACAAATTATTCTAATTAAAATAGTAGAATTTATTCTCTCCTTTAAAATTACTAGTTACAATTAAATTAAATGCATTAGGCTTCATATTTATATTTCTGTATTTTTTCCCAGTAATGAATTAAATGGTCATAGAGAAGAAAATATCAATTAGAATGTAAAATTGTTATGTTTATATGCAGCAGAATATTGAAGGATTCCTATGAACTGTCATATGACAAGAAAAAAACACCAAGACTTAAAATATGCGCTACATTTTTTTAATGTCCATGTGCTTTCACTCTACGTCAGCCATTACTGATGCACTCAAAGAAAAATGCGCTTCTTAAAATCAAAGAATTAAAATAGCCTCCTATAAACACATTACTCTTGAAACTATCCAGAAAATCTAATGAATAAGTGATTCCATAACAATGTGCAAGAGTATTTAAAACTACGAATAAAATACATTTCTTTCAAATTCGCCTTTTCGCGTGACTTTTTGAGAGAAATACATAAACCATTCCCTAGCATAATTTTCAAAATGATGTCAGTAACAATACAAGAAGGAGTTATGTGCAATACTATTTTTAACTTACGTCAGGAAGTATTTATTACAATTTCTAAAGCAATTTCTTTTCCGTTGTAGCAGCTGAACAAGCTTTCATTTTCTGCGAATAGAACTCAATTGTTTATATTAACGAATATCTTGCAAAAGTTATTTTCAATTTAAAATAAGGATATATGCCCGTGTTTACTCACAATTCATAAGGATGAAAAAACCAACATATATCTTACTTTTTCTCCAACAAACGTCTTATTAATGTCGTTTCCAAATGTAATGTGCAAATCAGTAGCTTTGGGAGGTGGGAATTCAAAGTTGTGCTGTTCACTCTTAGCGTTTTAGAAAACTTATTTAACTTTAATTGTTTTTCCTTTCTAAAAAGAGTATGGATTTTGAAATATATGTAGAAACATCCTTTTCATGTTATATGATTTTCCTTTTTAGTAATTGCTTTGAAAGTAAGCAAAGGTGATAAGTAACAGTATTTATTTTTTAGATTTTCTTATGACTAAATGAAATCATTCATATTATTCAAGAAATGTAATAATTTATGAGGAAAAAAATTCTTGTTGTTGGACATGAAATATTTTATTATTAATACCTGAGTTATAACAAATATTGTGATAAATTTAGTTTATATTCAATGAATATGATACCACATTTGTATAAACTGATATAAATATTTCTTTCTGCAATGGATGGATTATCTAAAAGTCAGTGATTGCACTTCTATATTAAGATGGGTGTTTTTTACTGGCGTATTTATTTTTAATTGATGACATTTTGAGAATTAGGTTACTGGAAATGAAAGTATGTTACTAATTACATTATCACTTCTTATAAATCACTGCTTTTTATTCTAGAACATAAAAGTATATGAACAACTAGTTTTATTTCATTTTTCATCAAAATACAATTATAAAAATTTTAAATGTTACCTGTTTGATACTAACCTTGATTTAACGTTTATAACAGTATATTTCTGTCATTTGAATTTTAATCAACAACTGGAGCTGAAAACAATAATTATTTCCATGCTATTTAAATTTTTCCTTTTTAAAAAATTTTAACTGTCTGGAAGAAAATATTTTAATTGAATTAATATACAATAGTAAAATATAAATACATCACTGAAATGGCAAACATTAGATTTTTCTAATGTATGAATGAATATTAAGCATCAATTTTAATTCAAATTTTTAGAACTTATTGTTAGACATTACTATTAAAACACTGGATAGATCATAACAAGTTAATTCGATAATTTGCGACAATTCTTGAAAAGTGGATTCCACGAAACATTTATTTCTTTGATTTTCAACAGTAATTAAATTAATCTATGATTTATTTGTAATGAAATAACTTTTTAATTCTATGTGTATAATTTGTAAGACTAATAAAGGTGCAAGGGACTTTTCTCATTTAGAGTAATGAATGAATTGTTAAACTGGAAAACCATAGAGGTTGGTCCACGCCTAGCGAGATTCTCTCCAGATCAAAGTTAAAGGGAATTTTGCCTACCTCTAAAAGTGACGGAGATTGAAAGTATTAAAATTTATGTATATATAATAATTATTTTCTGACATCGTAGAATTAAGCTATATTAGCGATGTCAAACAAGTATGTTTTGTGAGTGAGTTTTTGGATTTCTGAAGAATCGAATAATGTGTGTGATAGCCGGACTGAAAGATAAACAAATTTTCCTAACTTCTGAATTGCGAATTCTAGCACACAATTTGTGGTTTCGAAACCTTGGAGAATGACTTTAGATAACTATCTTTAGCGAACTGAATATTTTGGTAATTAGTTAACTGATTAAGTTACTAGACAGTTTGATAAATAGCGAATTGAATAAATTTGTCTGCGAATTTGAGTAATTTGAGTTAGTAAGAATGCACATGGAAATTTAAAATAAACAAACAGAAGTCTTGTCAGAAAAGGGGAAACTGATACTATTAAATCAATAGAATTTGATTTAAATAACCGAGTTGAATCAATTGATTCAACTAGGTTATATTAGAGAAGAAACTAAAGGCTAAAGATGAGTATTCGTCAAAATACGATAAGGATATTCTAAATTTATGTAAACTTGAAGAATTTGAAAGAGAAATGGAAAGACACAGACATACTAGAACTACATTCTTATGCGGAAAATGCGTGCTTATAAAGTTATTTAATGTAAAGAATACGAAACAAAATTACATTGAAAAAATAAATGTTTTGAGGAAACGAAATGAACATCAATTTTTTTAAAATTCTCTCGTTTGTATCTGTCTCAGAACGATGAAAATTTTTTTAAGTTCAACGAATTTTTCCCTTAATTTGTAGAAGCTATCCACAAAATTTCGAATGTTAGTAATGTTGAAAATATTTTTTTTGAAATCATATCTAAAAAAAAAAAAAAAAAAAAATGAAACGGACGATAACAAATTTATTGCGAAAATCATATTACATAATTGTGAAGACTGTATTCAAAATGCGAAATGCATATTCAAGGATTGCAAAATAATAGAATAAACCCAAAAGCTATAGTTGTTTATTTTATGCTATTCTGTTAAAAGTTATTCCCAGAGATTTATTCTTAGAGATATTTCGTAAGACCCATGAAAAAATAAAAATAAAGTATCTGAGTAATTAAAATTTTCAACAGATGAAATTCAGCGTCATGAACGAAATAAGCATTTAATTAGAGAATTTAATTCCAGTGATATTTGATGCTCAAAAAGAAACTGAATTTTATTCTTTCAAGAAGCCATCCTTGAAGTACGGAACATTAAATAAAAACAAAGTTGTTATTAGTAGTAAACGTAAATTTAATTCGAATATTCCATCCACTTCAACATCTGTCGTTAATGTGAAAAAAAATTGCATATTGTGTGAAGCACTAGACTGATCATGATTCGAATTTATGTCCTTTATCGATTGAACAACGTAAATAATCTATTACAAACTATTGTTTTTGTTATTTATGTCTTTCAAAAGATCACATTTATAAATATTCCAATCCAAAAAATGTATGGAAAATCTGCAAATGCGTATTAATCTGCGAGGATTCCATTTCTTTCTCTTTTCCACTTCCGACTGAGAATGGCACCAGACAGATAGAAATTTCTCAGAGTGTTATGATTTAATAAATTGTAACGTATAAAAATGCAGATTATTAAGAAATATTACTCGAAGCATACTCAGATGTTATATTACGCAATTCTCAAAATAGAAGAATTGCTATTATTTTAGATTCTAGTAGTCAACGTTCCATTTGAAAAGAATAATTATTTGTAGAATTAAAATTATCAATCACATTAGGCAAAAAAAAATCTATTTGCATACGTTTGGATAAACTGCACACATCAACAAAATTTATGAGGTTGTGGAACTAACTAGCTCATTTCATGCGAACCTGAAATGAGAATTACGATTGAGACTGATGACTGATTTTATTTTGGGATCGCCGTTCAAAATATCAACAAATAACTTCAAGGAGATTCTCCAAAATAATTACACACATCTGTCTAATATTAATCAAATGAAAAAGAATTATCTCTACTCATAAAGTCTCGGTATTTTTGAGAATTACATTCAGACGAAAAGGAAATATTAAATAAATCTTGGTCTTTATTTAATACTCTTTTCAGCAAAATAGTACAAGTTCATAAGACCGCATCAGAACACACTCTGATTATTTTTTCAATATTAAATGAACACTTAAATCATATTTGGAAATTAGATGTCATGGGGACTGATGAAAACACTGAACATTAGAAATTTGAGAAGAATTTTTTTTCCAAATCCGAAAATAATCTAAAATATAAAAATCGTATGTATGAAACTCAAATAATCTGGGGGGATACGCCAGATAGTTTGGATAACAATTTTGCCATTGTAAAACGAATATTTGAAAACTTTATAACTAAAATGGAAAATGATTGGGAACATAATGAGGAAAGAATATTTTTCAGGAATAATTAAAATTGAACATTGCTGAGGAGTGTTATTTCCGGCGTCTTAAGGAATTGTTATTATATGCCTCTATTTACAGTTCTAAAATCTGACAGAGACACCCCAAAACTAAGATTAGTATACGATGTATCGTTCAAAGGTAAAGGGCAAATGTTTCTTAATGATTGTGTGATATCTGAGCGACCATTAAGCCACAGAATATTTGATGTAATAATACAATTTTGCGAACTTAAATATGCATTAAGGAGGGATATTGACAGAACATTTTTGAATAACGAAGCAATTGGAGAAGACAGAGACTTCTTAAAATTTTTCTGGTTTCCAGATGAAAACTATTCGAAATCTTACAAAATTTTGCGGATTATTTGCGTTCCTTTTGATGTGATACTTTGCCAAGTCATCTTAATTGTGACAATTAAATACTACATTAGTAAATATAGAACAACGACACGAAACTATAGAGACTGCTCTTTATGTGGATAATTTATTTTACGCGGCCAATACAGAGGAAAAAGCTTCACAGTTTTCTCAGAGCGCTACGGAAATTCTTGTTTTATGTAAGTATACGGCAAAACTAATTTAATTTTGTACTCACGGTAGCATAAAGTAAATTTTTCTTACCATTTTGCAGAGATGAATCTTATACTGCATTAATGACGCATTACTATATAGGATAATCTATACGAAGATCAGAGAGCACTTATAAATATTTCATTTACAATCATTTTGTTCAAGAAGATAATAATTAACATTTTGAAATAAATATATTAAGGCATCATATATTGAGTGATTCAAAATTCACGGGCAAAAATTTAAGGGATGATAAAAAAAAACATTTAAACAATCAATTTTAACCTTTTAATGCATAGACGGAGAGCAAGAGTTGAACCCTAAGTGGCGCATTTTATGGAAAGCATAAAAAGCGAGTTTCCTTACACATCTTCATTTATACCGTGGATTTTAGGGGGCATGTGGACACACAGTATCGAGCAAAATGTCATGAACTGAAGAAAAAAAAAGAAATTATGTGTAATCATATTGAAGAGGCAATCGAGGGCAATACGCGCCAAGTGAAGTACTTTAGACCAAAGTTAGATAGAATGTTACCTTCCTCGAAGAATAACAGAGTAAGAAAATTTTTAGATTTATTACAAAAAAATATTATGATATATTCTATGTTAATTGTTTTGTGACGTCGCAGAAATAAACTAAATTAGTGATGTCAAATAAATCTGTTCTATGAAAGAATTTTGAATTTAATCAAGTTCTGAGTTAGAAAAGCCGCCTTTTTGACAGGTAAACAATGTTTTCCCTACATCTGAATTTAGAATTCTAGTTCAAAAATTGTCTATTTATAATTTTTCGAATAGTGTCTTTTGCATTTTGTGAGACATAATAAATGCATGAATAGGACATATCTTATCTTAAATAATCATTTGTTGGAACTATTATTGAGTACATGACACATTAATTAGTTTTTACGAGAGTCATTACCATATTTTCATTAATTCAAAGAACAAATTATGGATTGAACATTACCTGTGAAAGATCCTTGCTATATAACTTTACGCAACAAAATTTCTCTCTCTTATGCTCTCCTCTCTTCTGACCTCTGATGCAATCTTCATATGGTGGCCGGAACGCGGCCTAAGTCCATCAGTACATAGCCCTCTCTATTCAATAAATATTCTTGGTGCAATCTCTGCATCAATAAATATTCTTGATATGAAAAAAAAATCCCTTCAGATTCCCTGTCTATTATAATATTTCCCCAGAATCCCTAATCTTATACCAGTGGTTCCATGACGTTTATTGTGAGAAAGCCGACTTAAATTTTGTATAAGCGCATTTCTTATCTTGTAATTTTGTAATTCTTAATCGAGCAACAATGTGTTATGTTTACATTTTGAGTTTAACGATGTAATGTTCTGTGTTCATAATAAGTTGTATTTAAAAAGGAAATAGAATAAAGAAAATAGTGTTAGAAAGTATTGCAGGTTTATCGAGTTATAGCTTTCTACAATACATGAGTTTTGAGGCTTTGAAATATCGATTAGTTATTGAGTTCCATTTTATCGGTGTTTCAATATCTGGTGTCCGAGTTAGGACATCTGCTACGACTCGAGTAAGTTATATTTTGTTGATTTTTTTTATATTTTCATGATGGAGAAACTTAAAAACTCTCCAACATAGTATCGAAGGCTATTTATGATAGCTCATAATGACCTTTTCAATTGTGAAACTGAGTTATCTGTTGAAGATAAAATTTCGAAATTAAAAGTTCTAGAAGAGAAAGCGAAACTAATGGTCACGTGTGAGTATGAACATCGAAAACTTTTATTTGATTTCATAGAGAAAGAGGAAGATATCGAAAAAGGAATTGATCTATTAGAGATATTGATAAGTGGAGTTGTAAAAAATAAATTACATGAACTTACTAATGAGAAAAAAGATCATTCTTCGGCATCTACTGTTTCCGGAGTTATGAGACAGTTCTAATAACTTATTGCATTACCTTAAAGTTAATTTACTCACTTTTGATGGAACTATCAAGAACTGGTTGTGTTTTGGGGGACAATTTCAAAAAAAATTGGTAAGGACCCCAACCTTGATAATCATGATAAATATGCTTATTTATCACAAGCTATGGAGAAGTGTTCATCTGGTGATGAGTTAATCAAACGTTTCTCCACTGGGGGTGAAATTAGGAAAAGCCAGTTAAACAGTTACAGTTACGCTACGGCAGAGAAGAGTTACTCATAGAAGTTTAGGTTCGAGATCTGTTATCTATTGTGTTATTGAATCAGAAGTCACAGAAAACTTTGCTACGGAAATTATATGATTAGCGGTAAGGGTTTTAGAAAGGAAACTAAGGGTTTTAGAAACTTTAGGAGTTATTAAAGATAAGTATGCTGCAATGCTATTCCCTTTTGATGAGTCAGCTTTCCCTGATGAAACTCTAAATGCATGGAAACGGTTTAGAACTACCCAATGACGAGTGAAAGTGGAGACGTCTGAAAAATTGACCTTTTGCAGTAAGAAAGTGTCTACTAAAGACTTAGATCACTTTCTCGATCTTCTTCAAGACAAAGTAGAGGGAGAGGAGAGAATTTTGATTGACTCCCAGAGTTTTGACCAGTCAAAAAAGTCAAGCTGTTTCAATAATCACCGAGAAGCTAATGAGAGGAAACTTCAATCTAGAATATCATCAGCTACAGACCTTTTGGCATCGAATTTAAATAAGAAAAAATTCTGCATTTTTTGTGCTGAGGAACATAATTCGTGGAACTGTTAAAAGACTTTTAAATTAACTTTGCAAGAAAAACAGAGTGCCGTTGAAAATGTTCGTTGTTGTTTTTTATGTTTGAGAGAAGGACATGGGGTAAGAATTTGCCACTCAAAATTGAATTGCCAATTATGCGGAAAGAAATATCACTTATTCTTATGTAGAACCTTATCAGTAGGACCTAATTCTTCCTCTGTCCAAAAAAAACCGATGAAGTTAGATACAGCATAATGAAGCTCTGGCCAACTTGTCTAAATCTTCTAATGTTTTTCCATTGTTTCTGTTTCCAATTCCTTTTCTTCCAATGCCATTATAGATTCTGGCTCTCAACGATCTTATATTTTCAAACCAAGGGCGGAAGAAAAGAAGTATAATTTCAAAAGGAGGTAATATCTACAGCATTCCTTGTTCGGTGGTTCCAATGCATCAACCTGCCAGCATGATGTTTTAACGATATACTTATCAAGTGTAACAGAGGAGTATACTTGTTATTTTGAAGGGCTTGAAAAAGAAATAATTTGTGAAACCATATTATCTAGAAAGCAAGGGTCACTCTTTAAAGAGCTTGGATACTGGAATTCATCTAGCAGAAGATAGTGATGGTCTAGTTGAAATTCTTATTGGAGCTGATATTGCTGGAAAGTTAATTTCAACATTTCACTGTAGGCTTTTATATTGCTTAGAATCAAATAATTTTGTACTATTAATTGGCACTTACTTTAAATAAAGTCATGCATTTGAGGTCGGACAAAATGCTTAATTTGGGGATCACGATAAATCCTTTACAGCAACATAATGTTAATTCTGCAACAACAAATGTTGCAAATTAAATACAGGTTATGAAAATTAATAATTGTGTTGAAAAATGCATGTTGATCTTTGACCGTAATAGTAGGATAGACATAATTTCATAGCTTCTATATCCTTGCTGATGTTTTCTGAAAGCTAACAAGGATAACGAATAGAAGTGAAAAAAGTAAGTAGATATTTAAAAGAAATGGCTATGATAAAATATGTAAACGATTGGTTAGGAGAAAAAAAAAGGGAAAGAAAAATGCGAAATCATTAGCTAAAATTTTTTTTTAATGCAAATGTATTTCTTTCAATTATTTTAAGATGATAATTGAAAGATAGTGAAAGTTTCTTTATTAACTACAATTGCTGTTTTTTTTCTAATTAAATTTGTTGAATTTCTAGTATTAATATAAGTAATTAATAACTTCGTAATTTTATTTCTGTTAAGAACATCCAATTTGAAAAATTTCCTTCTTTGCGAGTTATACCTTCTTATTGGAGAATTAATTTTTAACTGCATTTTAGAGATAGTTTTATTTTTCATCATTATTTTCCTTCTCTTTATTTGATATACCTTACTAAAGTATTTACACTTGAATTTACAAATGCTCTTTACTAGCAGACCTAAAAAGTGGATATAACAGTACTGTTCACTCTCCAGCCAAATTCTAAAATTGTTAAATAGCTAAATAAAAAGTATATTTATAGTCTGAAATATTACAAGAGTGTTCAAAATGATTCAAAGTACCATATTAGAAATAAAAATATCGATATTTTTCTGGTTATTTTTGGGTACCATGCTATAAAAAGAATTAAAAGAATTAAGAAAAGGAAATTAAAGCTTGAAAACAATTAAAGCTTGTATAACAATTGCAAATATTTTTGAGTTAAATTAATGTATATCACAAATTTATTCAAAATTATGCTATACTTAAAACCTCTTGAGAGAGAATGTTTTATTATAGAAAAATGTTAACTGGAAATGGACTGAAAAGTATGAGGAGTTTTCTTAAGAACGTAAAGAAGCTCTAATTACAAAATTTGTTTCACTTAATCCAACTTAATGTACAAATGAATTTGTTGATACTTTCTCAAACTGGTACTGAATGTATTTTGTAACAGCTATATGTCTCTAATACTTAATTTCCAGTCGTGCATTATTCAAAAAGTTTAAGACCTTATGAAACAAAATATGCAATAACAGAATTTGAATGTCTGCAAATTATTGTCTCATGAGATAAATTCTTTCATTATATTCAGGGGGGGAAATTGAAAATCTAACTGATCATGCGGTATTTGTTATGCAGAAAAGTGTTAAACATTTAAGGTATAGATTATTTCGTTGGTCAATATAATTGAGTATATTTCATTACGAAATTAAAAGTCAATAGGAGGCTACCAAAGTTGAAGTTGATATGTTAGCAAATTATCCTGTTCCAACTTACATTAAACACACAGTTCATTTATTCAATCTATATAAAAGATTAGAAAGTAAATATTAATATTAGAAATATTAATAAATAGTAAATATTAGAAAAAGAATGTAGTTGTTTTGAGAAATATGTTTATAAGATTGTTGTACATAATTTACAATCTTAAAAATATTTGAAAATGCTCATCGATTATTTGGATATTATGGAACTCCAAATAAAAGAATAAAAAATATTAATGTATGTATAATTGCCCTAGTACAATTCAAGATATTTCAAATATTCCAAAGAATAGTGATATCGGTTAAATTAATAAGAAAAATAAAGGGGGGGGGAACTTGTGGATTGTTACTGTTTGATCCCCCAATCGTAAACCATTTCAAAGTATTTCAATTGACACAACAGTTGATGGAAGTAACACTATTACAATTCAACAAAAATTCTCTCTCTCTCTTCATAATTATAATTGATAATACCAGCAGAAATATTTGGGGGTTTGCACTAAAAAGTGAAATTTCAATTATACAAAATGCCTAAGACCCGAACTCCGCATTAATCATTAACTTTTAAACATGACTATTGACTGTTTAAATATTTGAAATATTTCTTAAAAAAGTAAATTATTAAACTTTTACGTACTATTTCTAGTCATTCTAAAACAAAATGTGAAGCATAAATAGTAAATAAATCTATATAATTTCCATATTAAAATATAAATTAAATGCAGCTTCTTCTTTTAAAATACCTTGAACTAATATTTTATTGATGTAATTGATGAATAATAATAATACTTATATCACTCTATAATTAAAATTTATCCTGCATACTTCATATTTGGTATTCTAGCTTTTAAACTTTATTTAGAGTAATATTTCTTTTATTTTCCAATTGAATGCTAGTTTAATATTTTAAACTAGCATTCCAGTTATCTATATCAAACATCAAGGATAATAATTTTCCCTTGATGTAAAATTTGTTCATACGAAAATTAAACCCAGTGACAATGCTATTTATACGCATAAAATAAATTAAATACGTATTAACTAGGTTCACCATTTAATGATTTTTACGGAATTTTAAATAAGTGAGAAGGAAAGAGTATTCTAACATAATTTATGAAATTGATAGAGCAAATACTTTAACTACAAAACCAACAAAAATTGGCCATCCTCTCTTATTAAGTCTTTTTTTCTACCCGAAGTTATGAAATACCCGAATATTAGGATTTAAACAGACCCTTAGTACTATTCATCATTTTGTGCCTTACCAGGTTGGTCCCGATCGAAGCAAAACGTATAAGTACGATGCACTTGAAGGATTTATTGAAATTTCAATTTGCAACCAAACATTGTTTTCGAGTTTGAGGAATAATGTAACATGAGTTTCCTTTTAAACGTGGTCTTTATCTTTCACCGATAGGGGCATGGAGAAAATGGAAAGCAACATTGAATTTTGACCTCGTTCTGTAAGGTTCAAGTTTCATGTGGTTTACATACTATTATATCTTCAATTTTATGTAGCTTACACATCATTATACTTTCAAATTTATATGATTCAAGTACCATTGAGTACTTTTATTATTTTAAACATATATACCAATCGTAAATCTATTTGAATATAACAATAAATGCTTAAAAATAGTTCAAATCATAATTTTTGTGTATTTTGTATAAATCTTTAGAATTTTGCGCATATAATCTAAATTTATTTTATTTTTGTAGTGAAAATGAGTATTAATTTCATGATATGCAATTCTCTTTACAAACAGAAATTTACCAATGTTAATAATAAGATTACACAAAAGAAATACATATGTTTATCTTGCGTTTGTTAACTCACACTTTGGTTAGTTACTGAATATTTTGTAACCTACTAACTTTATTGAACTTATTGTAATGATTGACTGAATCTACTTTTGTTAATGTAAAGTGGGAACAAGCAGTCGAAAATAATTATCTGTCGGAATAAAGTCAAAATTTATCATTATAGAAATAATTTTCAACCATTATACAAATAATTTTCAAAATTTATCATTTTTTTTTGTTTCGCGTATTAAATCCGAGATGTGCGTAAAAAAAAGTTACTAAATAATTTGGAATTTTATATATTAAAAACTTTTGCCAGAAGTACCACTGGGATATATTTTTGATGTTGAGGAAAAATACGATAAATTCTAATTGTTGTTGTTTTTAATTCTGATATCTTAACACCAACTGACATCTAGTTTCACTATCGAATCGCGTGAAGCGGCTAGCAACCTGAATCTCAAATAGGGAAAAACACCGTTAACAGGAAAAATAAAAACTCGCGGGTTATCCACCATCGCTACCTCCTTGTTTTGCATGTTCGATGAACGTGTTGTCAGTCATTTCCGCTCAAATATTTGTCTTGCTTTTATGTGTGATTGCCTTATGTAAATACATTTGATAGAAATAAACTTCGTTCATAGGTAAAAGAACTGAACTCTTGAGTGTTACATTTAAGCGAATACACTTTATATCATATATGAAAAACTGAAAAATTCATCAATATAGTTTACTAGAATAAAATATGATTCATTTGATTTGAATATATAAAATATATTTGATAATTTGTTAATATGGATAATTCAAAATCATATTTATAAAATAATAAATTAAACTTCTGTGTGATGTAATATTTGTAACATTATTTGAAAAGTGACTGAAAAAAATTAGTAAACAGAAAAAAAAAATATTAGAAGTAAGCATGAAAAGTTCTCAAGCACAAATGTATTTCGTTACACTTAAAAAATGTTTGTTCTGTATCAGGAAAAACTCTTAAAATGTCGTAAGCATTTTTATTCGAACTTTTGAAGTAAAATTGTAAGACTTTCAATTCACAATTACCCATTAATAAAACACTGATTTTACTAATTTTAATTATGCGATTCTATAGAGTACCAATCATTAAATATTTAAATGATTTGTTTCTAAATTAAATATTACTTCAGTTTTTTTAGCTGTCAGTTATTCTTTATCATTAGTTTTAGATATTTCTAATATAAATATATATATACTCTTTCACAGCTTTTAAAAATATGAATTATTATTGATGAAACAATATCTATCTAGGACTGACATGATTTTACACATAAACAACATTTACATCGGGAGTCAGTCACATAAGTGTTCCAGTCTTCTACACGTATCCTCCAAGCCACTTCAAGAATTACCACTCTCAAGTTCCTAAGACCTAGAATTATTTTCTCAGAAGGGAAAGCTAATGGCAGTGTAAGCTGTTCCATTTGTTCTGGTTTCACATTTATTTAGATTTTCACCCAGTGTCCTCGTTCTAAACTGATAATCAGTTTCTCCATTTATACCCAACACACATATTCGTACAATTTACATCCTGGACTTATTTATTTGTGGTTATAAAACGGAGAATAATGAGTTGCTTATAGATATTTGTATTCAATCTCTATTTAAGTTGGAAGATATTTTAACATGGCTTAATAATTGGTAGACAACATGATAAAAAGAAGGAAAGAAAATAAGTGTCGATATTTAAACATTCCTCAGTGAATAAAGACAAAATTGATAAAATTTTGTCTTAAAGCAAAACTGTTTTAAATTGAAAATCAATAAAATAAGTAACGAAAGAGAAAACTGAGATGACTCAAGATCATAATTTTGTATTGAACAGATTAGAATAAATCCGTGATAAATTTTCTTGCAGATATTTTATTTTTAATTAGAAAAATATGATACATCATATGTTTTAAATATTAACTATTTATTAAAACTGAGCTATATATATTTAGTATTATTCCATTTCAATTATATGCAAATATGCATACAATTCTTCTGAAATGAATCAAATTTTTAAAGAATACATAGGGTATATTTGCTGTATGTCACAATATAAAAATATATCATAAAATTAATTTATTTTTGAAAATTATCTGTGAGCGTATGGCATCCAAATCCTTAAATTTGTCACCCAAATGAATCTTATGTAAATTATTGTAGTAATCCAGAAGAATGAAATCAAGGCCAATTGCACCTCAGAAAAGGTTAACTAAGGATTCTAAAATGTCATCCCAGTACCTCATTGTAATTAGAAAGACTTTATCATAGCTATATAGATTTATACGTCCTTCCAGCATAATGCCTTATCTGGCTATCTAACCTCCATTGCGTACCAGTCTATTTATAAGATGTTGGAGGATTTATTAGATCCCTGGTTCCCTGCAGTCGAAGGTTCAACAAGAATCAGTGTTTAAGCATAGTCTGCACGAATCTCTGTACGAATATCAACGCTCACTAAGTCATGCTAAATGGGGTCTATTACGATCAGACGTAAATAGCACATCTTCTTGGAAACAGGCCTTATCATATAGAGTTTTGGAAAAAGTAACTTTAAAAAATTGAGTTTCTATGACCACAAGAATCTTACGAAATCAATGAAAAACTCTTGCATACCTTCTAAGCTAAGCTATGATGCTCAAATATCTTTCGTTTTTGGTTATCACGATTTATGAGTGACCTAAATCAAGCGTTATCTCTGGTTATCTGGTCTCCACTCAACGCACATGATTAGATTCTTTAATAATCTGTTCTTAATTTCGGTATTATTGCAGTTTTGCTTAATCGCTTATGTGTTTTAGGAAGATATAACATAATACTCGAAAATCTCCTAAATAGGAAATATTATTATGTAGTATTGTTTAGATTTCTGAAATATTTATAGAAGTGCATATAAAAGTCACTCTTTATAATTTTTATTAATCAGGATGTGATGATTTGCATTTGAAAGATGATTCAAGGACTTTTTTGCTACTTGTTACAAGGTCATTGGCCTTATAGGGAAACTAGTACATCGCACAGAAAAAAAATAGTTAAACTTCTTGATACTGTCTATCCTAACACTATGTGTCCTACTAGACTGATTGCATAGTTATACTTTATAATACGTCGTCTTTTCAACTAAGCTTTACAGTTGAGAATAATTTGAAGACTGAAACGCTAGGTCAGAGCTACCATTCTCCTTTTGTTATTGTTTTGTATTCAATAATCTTTCATTAATCTCTAATTTTATTGTAAATTGTTGATATAAAACTATTGGACATATCTGATGTGATAATCAATGCAATATATATTTTAACGACTTTATACTGAAAAACATTATTTTAAAACCGGATTGAGTTGAAATTCATTCGTACTGCCATAATTATTTTGAAACATTTTTTTCTACTTAAATTCTTAATAATATTTTTGCATTAGGAATGTTTTCTACGGTAGTTAATTTTTTTTTTTATTTCTCAACTTAAATAATTAAACAATTAAATCGTAAATGCTTTCATAGTGTAAGCTCTCTCTTAACTTGTCATAATATTTCCTTTATTTATTGATTTAAATGTATTTTCATCAATTTAGTTACTTTTAATATTATATTCCCAATCTTACCTTTAACAGACGCTTCCATATTTTTAACTCAAAACTTCAATTAACTTGCTATTTGAACTTTATATTAACCCTAAAAAAGAAATAAACAAAATTTTACTTTTTTACTGAAAATAATGTTTGGTTTCTTTAAGCAAAGCAATCTGAATGTATTCCTTTGAATGTTCGTGTTTATTGATAGCTACCAAAATTTCTATCTTCTGGTTATTGCTAGATTTTTTTCCTTTCATCGAGCCCTTCTTCCTGTGAGTACCAGAAGAATAATCGCCAATGGGAAAATTGTTTAAACTTAGTCGCCAGCATGGCGCAGTCATTAAGCCAGTCGCTAACGACTGCGTCATGCTGTCATTAAAAGAGCAGAACTCTCAGCGAGACATCTGAGTTTGTCGAGGTAGTTTAGGTATATTGAACTGTCTCAATGTAGCCGATTGTGTCGATAGGACACCACTGTTTAGATTTTTATTGCCAAAGATAAAACTTTTAAAATAAAATAATTGTTAAGGACAAAAATATAATTTTTTCGAAACTGGAAAAAAAAAGTTGCCGGAAACTATTAATTAAACAGATGGGAAAGAGAAGGAATATATATTTTAAATTAATTCTTTTATTTTGCTACTTTGTAAGGAAATTTTCTTTTTTCTTTTCCTTAACAAGGAACGCTATTGGAATTTTTTTTTTTAAAAAAATCGTTTGTTTTCATATACATAAGTTTGACATAATATGATAGCTTTTTCAGTGTTTTCCTTTTTATATGTTATTTTAATGTAACAATACCTATTCAATTCTTAAAATAGTTTGTAAATATAAAAAAAAGAGTAATAAATGCATATTAAAAGACAATTAAACATTCTGTTTATTGAACAGAAAGTGATTATTTTGTGCAGATTTAATGATGTATTACATATTGTTACATTAACGAAGAAGAGTAGAGATCATATCATAAATTTAAATACAAAATATTAGGCTAGATAATTTGACTGAAAATTTTTAAATGCGCATGACTTTTATTGGATAAATAATGATACATATTTTTTCGTTGTAGAAATTGTATTGAAATTCAAAATATGAAATTCGCATATCTAAATAAAGTCATATAATCATAGAAACAATAAAGAAATACAAATTACATATCCGTATACATAAAAAGATATTATTTATTTCTATGAATATTTAGATGAAATCTAATTCATGTTCCATAAAATACAAAAATGATTGTCCTTAATTAAAATGAGTAATAAGTAAAGAAAATAAAATGAATTGCTTCTTCAAATTACTTTTTTATTTCAATATTTTCGCCATTGAAGAGGGTATTTGTTTCTATGCCCTATAAATGCCGTACCTGATTACTTTTCAAAAATTTATCTTGTTTTTGAATATATTTTTGATGTCTGCTTTCACCACTAACGAACTCAATTTTCAAAAATATGTCGTAATAAATTTCTCCCAATCTTTTTACTCGAATAAAGTTAAAACAAATATAAAAATTACGTATTATATTTGCTTATGGATTTATGTATTACCTTAAATCATACGTAAACTGGAATCAAGAAAAGACTGAAAATAAATAATATTATTCAGAATTTTAAGCTGTGAGGCTGTCTTCTTTATTTATTTATTTGGCTCAAGAATTTAAAGCTGAGTCTTTTTAGTTTGACCTCCTTCTTGGGATGTCTTAGGTCAAATGATTTTATATTGATTTACTATTACTAGCCACCCAAGGGGATTGCTTCAAATTGATCACTTTTGGCGTACCAGATAACTTTTGAATTTGTTTTACAGTTTACTTCAATTTTAATTACATTTAACTGATATAACATTCAATTTAATAATTTATCTTTTATTTTATTTTCAATTACATATAGCTGATATAATATTCAAAGTACTAATTTATTGTTTGATTTAATTTTTATTAAATTTAGCTCAAATGAATTCAAATTAGTAATTTATCGTTGCCTTTAATTTATTATCGGAAAAGTTTACTTCTGTCCATGTCTCAATGTTTCATAATTTACTTTAATTCTCATATTTAATTGATTAATTTTATAATAATTATAAAAGAACCTCATCTTGAGTAACTAAATATGTTCTTTGCAAAACTTTGCAAATAACTTTTTAATTTTTATTTAATGTTATTTTCATCAGATACCAATGACAAATTTACTGTAGATTAAAAGTAAATATTTTTTTATTTCTAAACTATTTTCAAGCTATTTATTTAATAATAAGAAATATCAAAAAATTATTAAGAACTTAATATTTATTCGTATCCTTCTTACAAGTCATAAGTGTAACAAAAAACAAAGTATTAAACCCGTTTCTAACTTACACATTAACGATACTATATAAATCGTAATATTATAGGAATTTTGCAATATATTTCTATTCCCATATGTTCTATGATATCGGTAAATATTATTGTAAAAATTTCATGATGAAATTTATTTTCATGTAAAAAAATGTATCAAAATTAAAGAATGTTTTTAAAGTTATTTAATTATATATATAAATTTCCTGCTTTGATTTGATTATAGCTTAAGAAATGTTATTGATGAAGGAATGTATACTAATCGTCAAAATTGAAAATGTACCTAGAAGGAATTGAAGTATGTAATTGCAAATTAAATTATTTCATCTCTGTCTTACTTACGAATGATTAAAGTAACAGCAACATCATCACCAATGACTTTAACAAATAGGTGACTTGCCAAGCCTATAACTACCTTTAAGAAAATCTTCATTTTTAGTTGTAAAAAGTGTGTTTTGGTATGATTTATCATTTTGAAATTTAGAATGCATTTAAGAAGAAAACTACATTCATTTGAGCAGTGAATTGCATTTGAGAAGGGTCGAATCGTAGGACTGTATTAAGGTAATAAGTACTCTGTAGAATTCCGAGTCATATTGGTCGTGCAAATAATTCAGTTTCATACTGTTGGTAAAATAGATTTTAGAAAGTTATCATTTATGACAAGTAGACTCAGAGAGATCTGCAAGAATTACAAGTAGGTAGATCGAAGAATAGTTTGGTAACCTCGAGGTACACCGACTGAAACAGTTCTGGACATTATGCGAACAGTGATATCCTCGTTGCGTCTTCTAAGGGCTAGGGCCATTAGTAGATGACTGCCCGCTTCCAGACTCCTTGTGTGGAGACAATTACAGATATTACCCCTAATATCACAGTGACATCACCAGTCTGTAATTGTGCCACAAATGAGCAGTATGGCATCATGAGGAGTTGCAAAGTGTCCTTCGATCGATGACCATTCCTTTTTGGTGAACGTCTATCACAATCATATATTTCAATACGCCAACGATCATGTTCATACCATTGAAATTTCAAGAACTTTCCTCACAACCATAGACACTGTGCCATGATCAGCCGCATCGTAAGGCCTGCCACCCGTAGGAAACTTTTGAAATGCTATAAAACATTCTTTAAGATTACATCATGATTATTTTTCTATTCATTGCAAAATAGCACCATTTTCCTTTCATCAAGCAAAATAACTATAAAAGTTATCAGCATTAGATAAATAGTAAGTCCTCATAGTGTTTTTCTCATGGGAGGAAACCACTAATTAAACATTATAAGAAACTCATTCAATCTAACAAATGTACCGTAATGTTTTCCCCTAGTTATTTGAAAGCAAAAGACGAAATTATTAATACAATGATAGTAATACAGAATCTTTAAATTTATTTTTTAATTTTCTTTAAGAATCTAATTTTCCTACTTTTTTAAAAAAATAAAGTATTAACCGAATAAAAAATTCTTAGAAGATATTACATCATACTCAATAATATACAGTTATGCAAGTAAAAACTGATAATTCAAAACTTCATAATATTTTAAAATAGCTTAAATATTCTAATAATATATTAACATAGCTTAAATATTCTAATAATATATTAACATAGCTTAAATATTATAATAATTTATTAAAATAGCTTAAATATTCTAACAATATATTAACATAGCTTAAATATTTTAACATTCATCGAAGAATATATAAATAGATTTCTTTAATGATCCAATGAACTAAAAATAATTATTCTTCAACTTATTAATTAAATAAAAATGTCAAAGATAACTGCAAGCATTGAAAATTGTAACAGTGAGAAAGAGAGAATAAATATTTTAACTACTGATGTCCTAACAGTTATATGAAAGTCATGAATTATCACTTATAAGATGACTTAATGTTTGATAATTATAACAGAATTCTGTAAACGAATTCTATGAAAGAATAAAATAATGAAGTATATGCTATATTTATTCAGATTTTAATAGTTCTATTGGATCTGTATATATATAATGGCAAATTTCAGAGATGCGAAATATGTGGTATAAATATTTATGATTAATTCGATTCGATTTTCAAAAATTTAGGTTATTACTATAAAATTAAGTTAATTTCATTTCAATATTTTATCCATTAAATAACACAGAAAATTCATTGTTGAGAATCATGCTGTATATTGTTATCAAAGATTTTATAAATATTTTTATTTTAATTACAACAAAATCTTAATCTTATATTTCTAAAAAAATGTTTTATTTAAAACGCTTAAATTACAATAAATGGAATTGTGTACGTCCACACGTTATAAGTTAACTTTTCGTAAATGATGTTTATTTTGTTCCTTATTCCTTAAATGTTATTCACCCACGAGTCAATTTTTTTTCTGAATTTTTTCATAATTTTGTTATGTGACTGATTTCTTTTAAATTAAGAAATTATTTCATGATTAACCTGTGACCTATTACTTAAGAATATGATAATACTCAATACCAGCTCAGAAATTGAAAATTACTTTAAAGTGGAATTTTCTTTCTTTATTAAAACAACGAGTTATCATGTATTATAATTTTATCTATATAGACTAATATGTGTATAAATTTTTGAAATTTTAAAAGAGTACTTAACATATTAAAGTTCATCAAATTTATTTACAATAACATAATACTATTAAATTGTAGTATTATAGTGCTTTCAGAGTAGATGCAATATTTCCTATGTAGTGTATTTATTTTAACTCGAAATGGCAACACAATATTAAAAATTGAATTATTTCGTTACTAAAAATAAATGTAATGATGTTTCTTTCAATAAAAATGAAGCTAGAATTTTTTTTACTGCACAGAAGAGTTGTATTTTATTAAGGAGGCTTTGAGAATAATATTTAGAGATAGGAGAAATTTCAATTCATCATTATAAAACTTTTTTAAAAAAGAAAACAATAATGGAGGCATTTCTTACTAAAAAAGCGTTCAGTAGGATTTCATAAGGAGAGGTTAAATAGTTATAAGAAAATTTTTAAAAAGTACAAGAAAAATATGATATTTTTCTTATAAATGATAGATTCAGGCGTATTAAACAATCGTAAAAAGTACTCAAAGTTATGTGAAGCTGCAAAAAATGAGAAGTAATTACGATGAATTCTTGCAAAAACAAAATTTATTTCTTTGACACTTTAATTTGAAATGTTTTGTGAATATTATGTAATACAAGCCCCGTTAATAAAAGTCTTCTATAATACTACTTAGTCTTATATAAGGAATATGAGAAGGGGCATTTTAAGAAATTTGGATAATTTTTCTTTGAAAAGAATCGGTAGTTATGTTATGCAGAAATATTTTAAGGGAAAATGTGGTGGATTTGAAGCACACGACTTTTATTCTATTTTAAAGATTTTTCCATTTGCAGAACACTAAAATAATTCATTTAAATGAAACTCCCAAACGTTACATTATCTAAAGTTTATAATAAGAATTTTAGGGATAAGACTTCAATAATCAAAAGATCTGAAATGACACAATATTTAAAATGAGAAAAGTGCGCAGGTATCGATTTAAATAAAACAGTTGTATTTGATTATTTTGTAATTTGTTTCTAATTTCGAGATTGCGCCTCTTCTATAAATTTACTTATTTAATTTAAAACTATAAATTTTTAGATTAAAAGCATTTATTCCTTAACAAGGCCAAGCAATTGGATCGTACAATGGAGAGAAGAGGCTCTATAAATGTATGAGAATAAAAAATTTAGAATAATGATTTAATTGAAAATACTGTCATTTAATGCATTCAATTAGTGTATTTAACAAATATGATTATATATTGACATAAATTCAATTTATAACTTGGAGAAGGAGACAAGTGGTGTACCTAACATATGAGTTTAAATTATGTACAAAGCTCAATGAAATAAGTTTTAAGTGTTTTTGAGACTCACAAATATGACATGTTCTTGTTAATGTGTCCATTGTCCGAGTGAAGGCGTGTGTATCCGATATCTTGGGGAGCTTCTTATATAAGTGTGACGCCATGAGGGTGTATGGTAGCTACAAAGAGTGAGGGAGAGTGCCCTTTCCTTGATGGTATGTACAAATTTGACAGATTAACACTTCTGAAGACATGTGATACACACTTATGACGATTAAACGTGCAACGGCCCTCTGTTGGTCCTTTATGTGAAAAATTAAAAGAGTCCAAGAAAGACCATCCCGGATTAAAATTCCACTGCTTTATAATCGAGAATCATGTATCGTAACTTTTTGTTTCGCATGATACATAATATTTTCATCTCGCCAAAAGCTCAAGGTGTATTCTTGAAATAACTTAATGTTACGGAATCAATTTCATTTAATGTGATTTAATTAGTTATGTGGTTAAATTCAAATTTTTTTTAACATTTGTTGTGCAAAACAATTTCTTAACATACATGATCCCTGATTTAACTATCTATCTTTGGTGATTTAATTACGTCACAGAAAATTATAATTTAATTATAAAGAAATACAAAATCTATGTGAAATTTTATTACATTTGATTGAGCAATCAAAAATTGCACTACATCTCGCTTTGTGTCACATTTGAATAAATCCTATTCTTAAATCGTAATTTTTGCTACCCAATTGTGTATTGCCTGATATAATTTTTAATTCAGATTGTGTATTTATTTGATTTTAATTATTAATAAAGTAATTTTTTTAGAAATTTTAAATTTTTACTTATGTTGTTAATCGCTTTGTGATTCATTATATAGTTTCGCTAATTATTCGATCTTAATACAGGCTGTTAATAACATTTAAGTATAATTGTAAATTTTTAATGTCTTTGATTTAAAAATTTCCTCATTTCCTTCTTATTCTAAATTATACATTGTTCTAGAATGTATAGTTTGTACACCAAAACAAATCAACCTAAGAAATAAATGTTACTCTAGATTAAATATTTATCACAGTTGCGTCCACATGCTTATTAAGATAAGCATATGCACTCTTACCGTTAGTATAAAAAGATTACTTAAGAATCACAATCTTAACTTCAGATGCTTTGGAGATCCTAATTTATTTACTTTACATAAATCGAACACATCATATTAATGTTCAAATATTTATAAATTGTACTTTAAATGTTTGTATTACAATATTTTAACATTTCTTCTTGGGTACACTTAATACGAAAGAAATGTGTTGAAATCGTTATTCGACATCTTACTATAACTTTTCTCTACTTATAATGCCAGTCTAAAATTAAATGTAACATATTAAAGTAACTATAGATAATTTTACTAATTAATTTGTGAAAGAAGAAACCAAAGCATGATGAAGAAACAAAAGATTCTAGAAAACAAAAGACGATGGAACTAAATTGCCTGTTGCGCCATTGCGATACTTAATTCCTAAGATCTTAATTTATATTAACGATGTCACAGCAATTAATCGATTTGCTTGTTACCGCCTTAATTTTCAGTTACAGATTAAATTACTTGTGACGCGGAAGCTCATTACAAACTAGAAGTACAAGAGACAGAATTCTAAATTTACGATGAAGTGTAATAAAATTACACCTTGACAAATGTATCCGGAGGAATAAATTTTACAATAGACTAGACCATTTTTATAATAACATTTCTAAACACAATCGTTTAATACACAGTTGTACTCTAAACATTAAACAAATTTAAATAAGGAATTGTCTAGACTGTTTGCAATATATATATATATGTAAGTCATAAATAGAGGTATTTTTATTTTTTTAAAATTAATGATGTTTTAAATGATTCATTTAAAAAAAATATTTAAAACAGAATTTTGATTGAAAACTCTTAAGATACCTAATAAATTTATTTTAAATTCTAATAGGATTCCATATAGATGTTGAAATATTTATTTATATATGCTTAAATACTTCCTTATCCAAATTGAAATTGGCACTGATGCATCGCACCCAAAAACTATGCCTATTGACAGCTCTGTAGCATGCTGATGAATAATGAATTTCATTTTGTTCATGTTCATTTCTCAACCCTGAAATGCATATAGAAGAATTGTAAATGGTGTTTCGGAGACTAGGTCAGAGTCCTGTTATCGGTGAGAGTCGCATATCTACTCAAATATATAACAATAACTTAGGTGCCACTCTCAATGCCACACAACAGTGTATAAATTTAAGCCATGCGCAACATACCAATTTTATTTTCCTTGTCATATGATATTATGACAACTTTTATGAAAATTGTTCATGCGTTTTGTAAAGCTGAAGGGATTTTTAGGTTTCTGTGTGTTTGGGATCTTAAATATTAATCTAAATTTTAAACTTTAGTGTTTTCCTTAAACACTCCTGTTATTTGCGGTTGTATGTAAAGGCCCAATGCACAATAGCATTATGCGGAAGAGAAAAACTTATATTGATTTCACTTAAATATAATTTAATTTCCTAATATTACCTGTTCTTTTACTATCACAATAAAGAATGTATTCTTATTTCCTGATACTATCATAACTAAGTTATTAATTTATGCGATAATGTGCTATTATATTCTGCGATGTTGGATTCAGACATGTAGAAACAATCCATATTAAAATTTCTGAATGCTGCTAAAGTTACTGGACCAAGCGAGCTGAAGAAGTCTCGGCTTGTAAATTATAAACAATGTAAATTCCCTTCTCTTTTACTTTGGACAAGGCAACAGAACAATGTATACGGCTTCTTCATATTTTTATGTACATATTATCACTTTTCTTCTTTATCTACCGAAGCGATTGGTGCAAGTTTCCCACTAATTTTATGTTATTTTTTCTCCAGTATTGCCTCACCCTCGAGTAAAAGTAATAAATGTACAATTTCAATATATTCAAAATATCGTCATTGTGTACAATGAGTGGAAACACTTATTTGGACAATTTTTATTCCTTAGATCGAGAAGGCATATATATGTATATATCTATCTATCTATCTATATATATATATATATATATATATATATATATATATATATATATATATATATATATATACATATATATGCCTTTTAATACCTGTAGTGGAATTCATATTAATTCATCCTTGCAACCTTTAAAAAACTTTTAATAATATTTTTTTCTTTTATTCGTCATAATATTAAAATTGATGTTTTACTAGTTTTTTTTTCCTTTTCCTTCCTATAAACCTAAAATAAAGAAGTATGACATTTTGAAACATTCTTTAAAAACTTTAATATGTTCTTAAGTTCATAAATCTAGGGAAAAAAGAATTCCTTTTATGGTACTGAAAAGTTAGAATATTCACTTAATTATCCCTTTCTTTTTTGTACTTCACTTAAAACCATTTTTTAAACATGTGTGTGAGTAATTCTTTCACATTTAGTTAATTTTGGTAAGAGATATGGATAACTTTTCAATCAAACACTAAAGAAATCTATGAAGTCTTTGATTCTTTCACTTTGTAAAGAAAACTTCATTGTCGCCTGTACTTTAGTTTCAAACCTCACGTCGATACACAAGTACTTCTTGAATTTTTAATAAGAAATTCTGTCTCAAGAATTAAATTACCACCTGTGCAACAGACATGGAGGCTACGTCTTCTTTTCCGTAATACTGTCTATATTCTCAAAGGAGATATCACCCAGAAATATATGCAAATTCAGGAAAGTAGCGATTTTATTTTCTGAAAACCGCAAAAAAATCTACTTCTCCCAGCTTCGCTCTTATGATTTACACATTGTATTCATAGGAAATGCGGTATGCTTCCTGAAGAAAGAATTTAAGACATGTATGCTCTTTCTTGCTTTTATATATTAGGTTTGAAGGCGTGTATAAATCCTATTTCAGAGTTAAAGAGACGATATAGATTTATTCGTCAGTGTTAGAGCTATAGTAGTTTTCTCGGGGAATGGAAGTTCTTTCAGATGAAACCTCTCGAAAGGAGATGTCTTGGAAGTTGTGTCTAATACTTTTTAACACATGGGAAAGACGTTTAGTACGTACAGCATTTACAAACTTTCATGGATACTGTTTCACAAATTATTAAGATATACAATCTCCTGTAAAGACTCTAATCTGCGGTCGGGCAAAGAATATTTTCTTCATTCTTTTAGCACGATGTTACGAAAAATTTGAAGGTAGGAGTTTCTGGATAAGTGTTTTTGAATCTTAAAATTGTTATTTTTATGGAAATTACTGTAAACAATTTGATTTAATATTAATTTAGAATTTATGTTTTGTTTAAGTTGTAATTATTGTTTCAATATGAAACAAAATATAAAAATAGACATAAATTATCACAATAATAAAAATTAGTACTAATTTACTCAGAAAGTAAAGCATTATACTTTTAGAAATGCTAATATTACCAAATCATTTAAAAAAGAACGCTTATGTTAAAATCATTTTTGAAATAATTATAAATGTCTGATTTGTGTATACATTTCTTTTCTCTTGAAGATAATAGTTTCGATATGAAAATGAATTGGTTATAATTAAATTTTATCATCAACTTATCCTTTTATACATCAAAAAAAACTATTTCACTTTTATACATAATTAAAATAATCAGCAACAAACTTTCATTTAGTAATTTATCTCTTGTTGTATTATAAAATATTTGATAGAGGTTATTAAAAATGAGAAAAATAAGTGTAAAAACGTAACATTTTTGTGATATTCTTAATATAAGGGTGGTTGATTTCAGATTTCTTAATATTATAGAGTACAAAAAGCTATATTTAAGCAATATATTTATTAATTATTCTTTACATTTAAATTTTTGAGAATACATGAATGCTTAACAAATATTCCGGTCCTATAACAAGTAATGGTGAGTGCATAAATATGCAAAATTTAAAGAAAATATCCAAGGGAAGAATTAAATAAATATTGTTGCTTCATTTCTGTAAAAATATGCAAAACTAAGATCATTGCACAGAAACTTGTTAAATGCTATTCGCATCACACACAAACAAAACAAAACCCTGAATATTATATTTAATATGTTTATACACAAATAAATGGGAAATATTGAGTTACATTTAATCAAACAAATCACTAAATATAGTTGAATTACAAAACGAGCATCTTAAAGTCATTTACTCCCAACAATCCGATAAGATACAATGGATACAAGGTCATTTATGTTTAAACACACCATGCCATTTTCACTTTTCTCTCTGGAATTGAATATTATAGTTAAATTTAGAATATTCCTACGTTTTTTTCTTAATTGTTTTTCACATTGCATCATTTCACTTCTCTTTTTCCTTGGACTACAAAAAAAATAAATATCATGGGAATAACACGGGGAAAGTAGTTAATTTTAGATTCTATTAACGTGGCACTAGAAACAACACGAGGGCTATGCCGACGGACCTCGTAATTTGGAGCCTCGGTCCAGTGACGAGGAGGACACCCGAGCTGTCACCCCCTCCAACTCCTAACCCTCTCCTAACTTCCACACCGCTCCAACGGGAGGAATTTAGGCCCCGATAGATTTAACATGCACCAGTCCCGGCTACACGGTGGGTCTTCGGCGATCAAGGATCGAACCCGTGACAGAATGAAAACCGCCGGTAACGAATCCGAATCATCATGACCATTAGGCTACCTCGGCCACTAGGGAAAAGTGGTTCATAGAAGGCAAATATAATATACATTTTTATAAACTTAAGACAGGTTAGAAGAATACCAAATTGTTAATGTTTTTCATATAACAAACATGAAGCACAGAATACTAAAATATTTACATTTGGTAATTAGCTTAGCAATTCAAATATGAAGTGTGCAATTTTGCCTAGCATTCTTTGAGGAAATATTGTGCATTAAAATGAATATTTCTTTTTCAAAATTACCTCAGTAATATTTAAAATGTTTTATAATTTACTTGCTATAATCTTAGTCAAGAATCATAGAAGTTATTGAACTGATTTAATTTTGTATGAACATTTCCCTCTATGCATAAATTAATGTCCACAATATCAAATTTTTGTTATGTATGTTTTGGTATCTCTGAATCAATGAATTTTGAGAGAGCTAGATAATTTTCTGTTTTACATGCATTGAATAAATTTTTGTTAAAATATTTGAATTGCCATAAAATATAAGTGAAGATCTTTATTACTGACAGAAAAATAATTTAACTTTTCTCACATTTCATGTTGGTCAATTCGAATGATCATGATTCTTGAAATTCTAAAAAGAGTAAACAAAAAGGTTCATTGTCTTATCTGCAGAGGGAAACCTGACGATCTGTAACCACTGTCTGTTTTTAAAACATATTACTCCTGATAAAGATTAATAAGTTGTTCATGTTAAAACATGAATAGTTTATGTATCTTTATTGCATGTTAAAATGACTCAGCATATTGTATACTATTGCTCCCATAATACTAAAATAAACTATTTGTAGTTTTAAAAACTATGTTTCAAAGTTCATTTACAAATGCAGATTGAAATAAGAAATACTTAAGTGCTACCTAAGATTGCGTGCATGTGCTGAATGGTGTCTCCAGTCACATGCTGGGAAAACGCAGCCAGACGCAACATCCTCCCACCGTTGAGTTTCTAGAGCTCGAAACTCAATCTCTATTTTTTAACAACCTTCCAACATCTGGATTGTAGTTCTTCTCATAACCGGGATCAACGTTAGAGGAAGAATAATCTACACCCAAACTCCGGTGGAATAATTATATCTACTGGATGGAGAAATTCACCATTCCTCATCTTCACTTTTGTGAGTTATATATGTCTATCCTTAGAGTGGGAAAGTTCTATCACTAGAGCCAATGTCCATTCCATTTTTTAACATTGCCGATGGAAACGAAAATAACCTCACCAACACTTAAATTTGTTTTTTAGGACTTACGCCTTTGGTGGGTTGTCTTAATTTTCCCAAGTATTTGACACGAAAACTTTTCCATAAATCACGCTTTATTCTTTCTCAATATATATATATACATCCTATTTAGAGGGGGAGAATCTAAGTAACTTAAATCAAAAGTGGTGGACTCTTTTATGACTATTATGATCATTGATGAAGAATGTGATGTTAAGCCTTTTATTTTATCCGAAACATATATAAAAGAACAGTTCAATGTGTTTTCTGCGTCACAAATAATTTATACTCGTATTTTCAAAATTCGAAGAACTTCTCTCTGCCGAGTGTCTTTCTATTAATTCCCTTATTCACATTTCAATTGATTATTCTTACTAACCTCCCTACACTAGTGCAGCAGAGGGATTAAACTTCCAAATAATTTTATGAATGGTACTGAATTAAGATAATAGTGTACCAATTTATGTCTTTTAGCAAATTATCAGCTTCTACTATATAGTTGCCATTATCATGGTAAATTAAAGAATGTTTAAACCGTTTGCGATAAATCTTCTCAAGTTTGTATGAAACTGTCACTTGATAAAGATGTAGCTAATCCTTGATATAGAATTCTATTAATGGCACACGTAAAAAAAGCACTAACCAAACTTTTCGCTATTTTTTTTAACTTAGAGGGCCCATATTGTCAATATCAACTATTTCAAATGCAGTTGCCTCCCGAACACGATCTTCTGGAAGAGGATTTTCAGGCAATGTCTTTAATTTGAATCAAAACTTCGACATATCACACATAATTTAATATATCTTCTCACAGTTTTTCTATAATTAAGGATCGAAAAGTTTTCTTTCAAATGACGCATCAGATTTTTGACTTCTGATTATCTTTAAAGGAAGTATCTAGAAAGTATAAGTTTTTCAACTAGAGCAGGATCATGAGATATTAGTATTCGAAATTTAAAATTCTTTTAGCCTTGTACTCTAAAAAATACGTGTTTTACCCTTAGAAAATCATTTTTATCTTTCCAAGGTTGAAGGATTTTAAGCGTTTGTTATCCAGGTTTGTAAATGCTTACTCTTGCACTATATTAAGACTAATTATTCTGCTGTATTGAATTCAACTGCATTGAATTTAATATTCTAAAATTTCTATTTGCATGAATAACTTTTTAATTACCTATAAATCAGTGAATCCAAGTAAATAACCTTATTAATTTTTCATAAGAAAAAAATCAAAATTGATTACATTCTATGTTAGTTGCACTGATAATTTGCTTTTCTTCTTTCAGCATTAACGTTTTCAAAATCAACTAACACTTCAACTTAAGGCATACAAAATCAACTAAAACAAAATCAACTAACACTCAATCAACAAAAATAAAATCAACTAACACTCAAACAAAAAAAGCAGAATCAACTAACACTTCATCAGATGGTTTTCTTAGCCAGAAAGGTCTATCCCACCAACGAAAATCATTTAATACTTCCATATTGCATGCATAGAAAGAGTGGTCGTCAGAATTAATCAAACCAGGAACATAGTTACGCCTTTTGGGATCTCTCAGAGTTCTAATTTACTTACTGTGTTACCCTCAAAAATTAAACGCTAGCATTCTTTTCTAATGCAAAGAAAGACATCCATGTAATCAGAAATATTATAAGTATTCATGCCCATTAGTCGTAAATCTTTTGACACTTCATTTGAAAGACTTACTTTCATACAGCAAGAAATCAGTTAAGTCAATTGATAGTAATACACCACAGATATTACTAGAGAATGAGCTTAGACGATATGCAATGTGACTGTATAAGCTTCTTTAAACCTAAGAAAAACGAAAGCAGAATTAAGACGTCTTGAGAGCATCACAAAATGTATATAATGAGTTTTTTCAGTCCAATAAAAATGAGTTACTGTTCGTGGTATCTTTAATTTATCTGTGTTAGAAATATGGTTTTTCTTTTTATTGAAACTTTTCGTAATATCATTAGTTAGAATAAATTTAGTACTGACTCATGTGCATTCCATATAAAAGCGAATCATATTTATTCCATCAAAGCACTTATAATGGATCTCAATTAGGCGTTCATTTTCAAAAGTGTTGTCTCCTAGAGCTCGTTTATCATCTCTATTTCATTCATACTCTGATTAACAGTCGTTGCCTCACTTCCCTCAACTGCAGAACATCAAAAAAACACCGCATTTTGAAAAATTTTATATTGAAATAATAAATTAGTGGTCTACAACTATAACAGATGAAGAACGTGGCGAACTGCACTTTTTTTTCTTGAATTATCTTGCCTATTATTCGTAAATCCTTTAACCTTTTTTTTTTCTTAATATTTTTTTATGTGAATAGCATAAAAATACATGGTTTTATAAGTTAAAAAGGATTTGCTCTTTCATATAGACAGGTTTATTTCGAAAACGGGCTATCTTCTCATTGGAAAAATATTTTTCTTGGACAACATGCACGATTCTTTATGTGTATTTATAGAGGAATTATTAAATCAAGGGAGGGGGGCAATAACTTTAAGGATAAATAGACTATTGATTGAATCTTTCTGGAAAAATTGATGAAAAAAGGTGCCATTTTTATTTACATATTTATTTTCATTTCCAGTAAAAATTTAAAAAAAAGGAGATGACCCCTGTTATATTCAAACGATGGACAGTATTATATGTTATAATTATAAGAATTATATTTAGAATACTTAAGATATATTTACATTATTTTAACAGGTCAATTGAAAAGTCCTCGGCCTGACACATAGATGGCGCTACTAGAATTAAATCCATATGGTTTTTAGTTAGCCCTAACCCTCAAAAGATGCGCGTATAAATTTGACAGCTGTCGGATCATTAGTTTGAGAATTATAGCATTTTGAGCGAAGCAACTTTTGTTATTGTGAAAAAAATGGATAAAAAGGAATTTCGCGTGTTGATAAAATATTGCTTTTTTAAGGGAAAAAATACAGTTGAAGCAAAAACTTGGCTTCATGCCGAGTTTCCGGACACTGCCCCAGAAAATCAACCATCAAGGATTGTTATGCTAAGTTTAGACGTGGTGAAATGAGCATCGAAGACGATGAACGCAGTGGACGCCCAAAAGAGGTTGTTACCGACGAAAACATTAAAAAAATTCACAAAATGATTTTGAATGACCGTAAATTGAAATTGAATGAAATAGCAGACACTCTAAAGATATCAACTGAACGTGTACATCATATCATTCACGAATATTTGAGTATGAGAAAGCTCTGTGCAAAGTGGGTGCCGCGCGAGCTCACTTTTGACCAAAAACAACGACGAGTTGATAATTCGGAGCGGTGTTTGAAGATGATCAAGCGTGATAAACCCAAGTTTTTGCGTGGATATGTGACAATGGATGAAACATGGCTCCATCATTTCACTCTGAAGTCCAATCGACAGTCATCCGAGTGGACTGCACACGATGAACCGGCTCCAAAGCGTGGGAAAACGCAACAGTCGGCTGGCAAGGTTATGGTGTCTGTATTTTGGGATGCGCGTGGAATAATTTTCATTGACTACCTTGGAAAAGGAAGGACCATCAACAGCGACTATTACATTGCGTTGTTGGAGCGTTTGAAGGACGAAATCGCCGAAAAACGGCCGCATTTGAAGAAAAAGAAAGTGCTGCCTGACCAAGACAATGCACCGTGTCACAAGTCAGTGAAAACGATGGCAAAAATCCATGAATTGGTCTTTGAATTGCTTCCTCAAACACCGTATTCTCCAGATCTGGCCCCTAGCGACTATTTCCTGTTCTCAGATCTCAAAAGAATGCTCGCTGGGAAGAAATTTTCATCGAATGAAGAGGTGATCGCCGAAACTGAGGCCTATTTTGAAGCAAAGGACAAGTCGTACAACAAAAATGGTATCGAAAAGTTGGAGAGTCGCTATAATCAGTGTATCACCCTTGAAGGGAATTATGTTGAATAAAAAAAAAACTAATTTTGCCAAAAAAATGTGTTTTACTATGGTAGGCCGCGGACGTTTCAATTGACCTGTTATTTATTTAATATTTTATCACTTACTATTATTTTAACACCTAAATAAAATATTATTGTCTATAATATTTTAATTATTTGCTCTAATTTCAATATTTAATTTAGTAATGTTGAATTATCTGTTTTTATCGTTGCTATTGTTTTTGTACTTAAGAATAGTTTTTGTGAAAATAAATTGCATTAGACATTTGAAAAAGATATTATTTGTTCTTGATAATAATTGCTTCTGAAGATCTTGAGGCTCAGAAGAACATTTACTTTATGCTAATTAATATTCATTTTGTATATTTTACTTTGTCTAGATTGAAACAGTTACTACTTTTAGCAGACATTTCAGTAAAATTTCAGATTGCTCTAATATTTTGAGTCCACAAGAGGATTGACAGGCTTAATTTCTGAATATGTTTTTATGTGTAAAATACTTCAAGACATATTTAAAGTTCTTACATAAGAAATTGTCTAAAATGGAGCTATTTGGCATGAATCTCCGACTTGACTGAATAATTTTAAATGGTACAAGTATAAAAACGTTTCATATTTCCTTAAAGGAGTTTTCAAAAATGGTGCAACAGGAGGAAACAAAACTTAACAAGAAGAATTTGGATTTCAAAAAAATTGGAATTGAGGAAAGAATTACTGTCGGCTAGCATTCAAGCTCAAAAGAGCGATGCTGTTTATTAGTAAATTCCCGAAACGATTAACTCAAAGAAAATGGTCAATTTGCCAAAATTACAATTCAGACAGTTTGATAAGGATTTAAAAAACACTTTCTTTTCTTTGTGGAGTCAATTTGAGCACATTGAAAATGATTGGTTCCAGAGCTCTAGAGTAAGTGGAACGCTTTCAAAAGGAAAAATTACTCAAGAACTATAAACAGCGTAATAGAGAGTTTTCCAACTGAAGGCGTTCGGGTGGAAAACAATCTAGTGGAGTTATTTAAATTGTTAATGCATTCTTAAAATCTGACAAAATATTGTCATCGATATTCCTCTATGATAAACATTAATTTTATTTAACCCGCGATCACTCGCGCCTGTTTATGCTAAATAGTTGGTCGCGGGGTGTTAAAACCCCTCAAATTCTTAAAGCGATTATTTAATTAGGAAAATTTCTGAAGTCAATTGTGCTATACATTTTTAAAGTACACGATGTTTATTGAATGATACAAGTGAAATTATTAAATTTATTGCATACGAATAAGACCATTATTGATATAAACTAAACCTGCAACATTTTCATTTTCAAATACATAACTTTTCATTTTTTTCATAAAATACATGTAAACATATATCTCAAAAATGAAATTAATTTTTAATTAATGTTAAAGACAGTAGAAAGTAGAAAAAAATATTTTAATTTTTTTCTAAGCATTCAGACTGCATTCATAATTTTAAGCACATATTTTTCTAACAATGAATGCAAAAATTGTTAGTAGTTTTTATATTTTCCCCCGTGCACAAACAGTGGTGCGCCCATTTTTTTTCTGGTGGATTAATATTATTTTCACTATTTTCTGAGTCAACAAGGTTTCTTATTTTTTTTTTGTTAAGATTCAGGAGTTCTCATCTTATATCACATATCACTCCACTCTCCTCTAATAATCTTAAACGTGTCATTTTTGATTGAGGAAAACCCGAATGATGAATAATGGAAATATTAATTCCTACTGTGTTAAGAATATGGAAAAATATTCTAAGTTGTCACTGCTTTTATATTTGTGATACATCATATAAATTGCACATTTCATCAGTGATATCAACAGCGTCTACTGTCATATTGTAAAAGTTCACAATTTTAAGTTTCATCACTCCAGGTTTGGTTTCTATTAAAGTGTCGTTTTTTAGATGTATTGTAGAGATAAGTAGAAAGCTTTTTGCTTTTTTTCTGCAATAAGAAACTAACGTTAAAGAGATTTTATGATAAAAACTAAAAGTCGATGTCCTAAGCTTTTGTTCAATGTTGAAGGTATGTCTCTTTTATTTTTTCGCAGTGTGCCAACTATGATTAATTTCTTTTTTAACAATTCTTGAGCCAGTAGTATACTAGTATATCATTTGTCGCACGAGATATTAGGTCTAGAACCATATAATTGTTGACATAAAAGCATTAAAATATCTCATTTACAGTAGTAAAACTTGTATGAACCTTCCGGCTGAGTCCCAACACAAGATTCTAATTTCAGAGTATAAAAAGTTTTTAAATCGTATAAGGCAAATATGTTTAATCCATATTTTCTAGGTGTGAAAGAAATGACATTGAACTTTAAATTTTAGTAATTGTTTATTGATAGTGACGTATTCACTTACTGAAAAATATTTGAATAATTTTCGTTAAATTTTGAAAATTTACTTCTGATGTCAGTAAATTTGTCTGATTTTCTTCTTGATTCCTAATCTAATAAATCATCAATCCTTAAGCAACGCAACAAAAAAGATAATCGTTTGTAACTCTCATAGCTTTATAAAATATATTAATGCCTAAATGTGAAACATTCCATAAATCATTCAACTTTCTATGACTTGATTTGCTTAATCCTGCAATAATTAATAAACCTATGAAAGCATTAATCTTAATCTCATCTGATTTTTACAAGCTCTTTCTCTTGAATATTTATTTTGTTTAAATCTTTTCAATGTACAAATTAATGTATTTAATAATTTCTTGCTTTATATCATTTGAATTAAATTGGTTTAAAAATTCCGAAATTCTTTTACAAGTTTGGGTAGATCCTTTTCTTCCTGGCAAATTAATAATGATACTCTGGGTACGAATGTGTAACGACGCATTACCCTTATTCTTATACCATTTTGTACTTCCATTTTTTCCAAAGTAATAGGAATTGATTTGCGTTAATTCATTTCTTGTATCTTGCTCAGAAGATTGTTCCATCTCTTTTTCCCTATCTGGGGAATGATCGGATTGTTCAATACGTTGCTCTTCTTCCTTTGAACTTAAACAGTCATCGAAAGCATTCTATTTAACTTTAGAATCTGTCGACACAGTATCCAAAAGATGACGGAGTCGTTGTTGCTCCCTCTCCCATGAGTTTTTACCATTATATCTGGAAAGTGGTCAAAGAAATTGTAAACTGAGTAAACAATACTTTTTTTTATTATTACACTTTTATTTAAATTTTATGCACAACATTCATGTATAATACTATATTTGACAAAAAATTAAAATTGTAAAACTTACCTTATTTTAGATGCTTCAAGAACGAAAATATAACATAATCGTTCGTGGGATATTCTCAGCACCCTAGCTAAACTTCTGAAGGTCCTTACGTTCTCATCATCCGAGCGAGAATGATAGCATCAGAGCTGAAGGTTCAATGACCTAAAATGTGCAGCTACAGAAAAAATCATGATTATGCGCATCCTTCTTGGAATTATAGGAGTCTTTTCTTGGTGTTAGGGGTCTACAGAACAACCCGCGGTCCTGATTCCGGGTTAAGTGCTATATAAAGCATTTGGAGTTTTAAGACAACTTTGCCTCCATCTTGTGGTGGAATAATATTTTGATGAAGAGTTTCTAAAAGATTGGAAGAGAAATCGTTCCTTAAGATCTGCAACAAATTCAAAGCAACGCTAGAACAATTTGATGTCATTCCTCAAGGACGAAGGAGAGGGTGAAGAGAGAGTATCCTTGTCGACTTCTGGTTCTGATTTAGCTAAAAACGAAGAAATGAAGGTGCTCAGAAGAAATAAGTGTAACTTAGAACTGCAGAAGGGCAAAATTCCAGATACGAGTATGTTATTGACATCCAGTATTTGAAACAAATTGCTTAGTTTGTGATGGCAAGCATGTTAGTCTTGATTATTTCAATACTCAAGAACTGAGGTTGAAGAAAAAACAGTAAATAATAAGAGACAAAAATTATTTTTTCGCATGCTTCTTCTAGATCATTTAGTTAGAAAATGTCGAATACTTATAAATTTTCTGATTTATAGTGAAACACTTGACCTTTTAATGTGTGATTAACTTCACATTTACAGCAAGATAAGCCAGAAGGAAAAATAAGATGAAAATTCTTTAAAAAATTATGTGAGCTTGTCAAATTTAGATATTAATCCAAAGATATTTCTTTAAGCTTTTAAAGTCTATCTACTATAGTGTTGTCGACTATAGTCTATTTTTCTAAAATCTAGCTACCAAGGAGAAAAAAGTTTGCGTGCTGTGTGGTACTGGTTTTCCGAAGTCATACATTTTTATGGATATTACAGAGAAGATGAAGAATGCAATAAGTTGACTAGAGACTATTATACACTCGTTTGGAGGTGCTTTGACCAATAAATATAAACATAAATGTTAAAGTAAAAAGCTCAGTAACAAACTGTGAACTTCTCCTGTAACTGTGAGGTATTGGATTAGGTTTTTAGACTTGAAAGTTTCTTACGTAAAAATGACTGAACTTGGTGAGATGATGTAAGATTTGGATATAGTTTTTAGAGACATAAATGCTAATCTTTCATTTAAACAAGTCCTTATTGAATCAGGTATTATAAGAAGCCTTCTGAGAGGCAAAAGGAAAATATTATCATCACGTTTAATTGCAATCGAAAAGTTATATTTCTTTAAGTTATTATTGCTGGAAGTTTAGACGATAAATATATGTGTAATGACTTGGAAATCACTATTAATCTGAGAAGAGAGCTCTTACAATATTTTAAGGGATTGGCGCACATCGAAAAAATTAGTATATCTAGATTGATACGTGTTACAAAAGAAAATCTGAAACACTGCACTGTTTATATTTTTATGAAGCCAAAAAAAAAAAAAAAAAACCGCTTGTGTAATTCTGTAGTACTTCTGATATTAGAAGAAATAAATTCTGTTAAACTGTTGCTTCTAGCTGTTAAATTTAGAGCAGCTTCCCTATTAGGTGGTATTATATCATGTTTGAAATTTTTAGCCGCTTTGATAAGAGCAAGATTAAAAAATTCTGTAGTAGAAGTATTGAACTGGAAAAGTGTACAACTTTTTGTACTGGAGTGATTCCACTACTGTACTAACATGGATACATAGAGAAGAAAATTGGTCCATATTCATCAGAAATAGAATACAAGAGATAATGAAACTCACTTCTCCTTTATCATGGAATGTACTTAGAGAATTAAATCCCCCCCCCACTGACATGCTATCAAGATGATATACAGTAACACAGTTTGTGTTACTTAGATAGTAGGGAGGTCCACAATGATTGACTGATTCGCCTAAATATCAGCATTACTGAAAAAAGTTTAAGAGAAGACATTAATGAAGATAATATGCCAATGAAAAAGGTAAAATGAGCAGATTCTATGGATAACATTAAAAATTATATCCAGAGCAAGAGGATATATCATAATTTCTCCAAATACTCACAAATGGTACGGTTTGTAGGTTGGAGCTTAGGATTCAAAAATAATAGTTTCTGTAGGAGAAAAAATATTTTTGGAGACACCACTTTATCAGAATTTAAAAAAAATTATGTTTAAACTTGTAAAGATTATTCATTATAAGTTTTTCGATAAAGAAGACTGCAAAATATTTAAAGATTTGGATATTTTTATAAAGATAAAATCTTAAACGAGAGTAACTGAAATCATAAATAGAAAGGACGAGGAAGCGTTTCGAAAACCTATGCTTATACCATGAAGTCATGGAAATATATTGAAACTGATAGACCACTATCTTAAAAATAATTTACATTGTGGTCGACAAGTTTTACAAAATTTTCTACAGGAAACATAATTTTTTCTTTCATATAAAACATATGAAAAATCGTATCAAAGTGCGTTATTTGTAAACAATTCACTTCAAAAAAGCTAGAAGTAAATTTTGGGCCTTGAACCAGAAATTATTTCGAGATGCGATTGTTTTTAAAATCACAGGATTTAATGTGTTTAGATCGTCATTTCTTTGAAAAGATTAGAAAACCTGGGTACTGTTCTTTACGTAGGCCATTTATAGAGCAATGTATCAAGAATTTACCACTGGTTTATCTACTAAATCATTTTATGGACATTCGTAGATTTGTCGCAATTTGGATGAGATGCGTAACTATTTATTGTATCAATAGGTACGATTTTATTGGTATTACTAGTACACTCCGTGAATTTTATTGTAATATAATCATTGGATATGGCGTTTACCATGCCATTAATTTAAAATTAATCCTACTAACAGCCGCATGGTAGGGAGGTTGGAGGGAAATAGTTTCATTTGAATAAAGAAGAATTTTTTGAAGTATATTTTGAAGAAATCATGACTCTCCTATGTGACTGTGAATCAACGATAGTCTCTCACAGACCAGTCCGAAGATGAACAAAAATTTACTTCATTTTTTTCTTCGAGATATCATAGAATGGAGTTCACCAGATACAGGTACTGTTCCAGTACATTTAAAATCTACAAAATGACATGCGGAACCGATTTTTAAGTGAATACTTGGGACTTCTCATACAAAAATGAAAATTTGAAGATATCCGTAAGACAAGGATTGGATATTGTACTAAAATTGGAGCAAACAATCTCAAATGAATCAACTGTCCACTAGGAGGAGTAACCAATGTAATTCATGTGAAGAGTATGGATGTGTTTGAATTAAAGTTACTAACATCGCAAGCGAATTTACACTAAGTAAATCAGCCTCTACGAGAATGATATGAAACATTTCTGACATTAGAGTGAAGATGGCAGCAATCGTCACTAAAAGCTAAGGAATGTGGTTGCTCATCTCTTGAGGGGTACTCACCAAAATTCCAGCCATTGTGAATGTGCAGTTGTTGTTGACAATCCTGTAAGCGAGTCAATGAGAGTGATTTTGTGCAAATGGAAAAATATCCAGTATCGTGCTGTCATTAAATATTGGTTTTGAAGAAGCAATACAGATATGCAAATCAAAGATGAGTTAGATGCTACGTACAAGGACTCTGAAACATCATTTGCCTCCGTGAAATTTCGGGCAACTGAATTTAACTGTGTCCAAACCAGATAATGTTCTGGATGTACAAAAACTGTAACCAGTAACAATACAATCGCTAAAAATCACCAAATGATGCTAGACGACCATCCAAATAAAGATGACCATCAACAGTCATCGAGAGACAGCAAAAGCTATGAATATGTCCAAAGAACCTGTTTGTCACATATTTCAATTTTTAGACACGAGAAAACTATCTACGCTTTGGGTGCCGCGTTTGCTCACATTAGACCAAAAATGTATTCGAAAGAACCTTTCCAACGCTCTGTTGGAGCAGTTTAATTGTAATAAATCAGAGGTGTAGTGCCGATTAACCAATGTAGGTGAAACGCGGAAACTCCATTATACAAACATGTAACAAAAATACCGTCAAAACAGTGGAATCCGAAGGGGGTATCGGCTCAAAAAAAAATCAATAGTTGTTTTTTGTTGTTTTTTTATTTGCTGAGAAAGCGACCATGACTGATTTTGGACAAACTCTCTCATAGAGTAATCTCAATTAATTATCTTTAAACATGAAAGACCATTACAGGAGCATACTACATATTTGACAAGCTAAAAGCAGAAATTAAGGAAAATCAGCTACATTTGTAGAAAAAAATTCTGCTTCATCAAGACAATGCGCTCTCTCACACCTCAGCGGTAGTTATGACGAAAATTAACGAATTATTGTTTGTACTGCTTAACTCCCTTTCCTTTTCATCAGATCTAGCTCCAAGAGACTTCAATTTGCTCCCTAATATAAAGTTGCGTTCTTGTGACAGAGTTTTGTCAAATGAGGAGGCCATCCCCTTCGTTCGTAATTATTTTAGAATAACCGATTACTAGTTAGATGGGCTAAAGTGATGAGATGAACTAAAATGTTCAGTTCACTCTCGTATACTCTTTAGAAATTTCTTCCATTTGAGATTTTCCAACCACATTTAAAGAAAATTGTATTGTTATCTAGGATAAAAATTAAAAACTAGTTTAGTTACTAAAAGGAAGATATTTTAAACAGGAAGAGGGAGAAAGGTTTCCAAGGAATTAGATTTGTAAGAAAGTCAGCTTTGGATTATTTATATCCAGGATATTTTATATTTAAACCATTTAATAAATTGTATTACCTATGTATTTGTATAACCTTTTGGTTAAAACGTACAACCAGATTGTGGGAAGATTTTATTCAAAAAATTGACATTATAATTCATCCTAATTATAACAATTACATATTGTGTTTACTTAAGATGTAATTGCATTGCTGACATACATTCAATTTAATATTTTATGGCTCAGTTTTATTTTAATATTCGAACAGAATATATTGTCTACTTTAATAATTTATCTTTTGCTCTCACATTTTCATAATTAATTTTTATGAAACAAAACGTCTATTTTTATTCTTTTTGTTGTTAACATTGACATTGGACATACTTCAGGATTTTTTATGTGTAAATAAAATACAATATGAATTTGGAGAAAGATATTATTTCTTCTGGACAGTAATGGCTGCAAAGATGCCTGAGGCTCTTAATATGCGCTTACTTAATTAATATTCGTTTATTAAAATTTTATTTTTTTCAAGAACTGAACTGTTATTAATTTTAGCAGAATTTTAGGAGAAATTACATATTACTCTAACAACCTCTTTCTACAATGACCTATTAATTTATTCGTAGCTTTTTCGTACCTTGTAGTAGCTGAGTATATCACAATTATACAGGATGTTTCGAAACTCATGAGCAAAAATTTAAGGAATGATAAGAAGTATTAAAGCAAGCAAATTTCACCATACAATGTAAAATAGAGAGCAAGCGGTGAACCGCAAGATAGCTTTGTAATAGACAGCATAAAATGCAAGTTTTCTTAACATTGTCATTTTTATCGTAAATTTCAGTAAATACGGCGACATATAGTAATCAGGAAAAGGCCTTGCCTTCTGAAAGAAATGACTTCGCCATGCCTCCTAAGATGCACGGTAGGAATAAATGTCGCCGTGTCGCCTGAAATCAACGGTAAAAATGACGATGTGTGTTGAAAGTTTCTTCTTTTGCTTTCTATTACAGCACTGTCTAGCTGTTCACATCTTACTCTTCACCTTGCAATGTATGGCGAAAATTGCTCGCTTAAATATTTTCTATCACCCCTTAAATTTTTGCCCATGAGTTTTGAAACACCCAGTATGTCATGTTATTTCTTGTCAACAGAAATGAATATCGACTGTAAAACACAATTAACTATATAAATATTAGTTTTGTTGAGTATTAGTCGACCTAGTGTAAAGTCTATGTTTGTACAGCCATTCCATTTATGTTTATGTATGAACAACCATATTCGTGAAGCAACTGGATTTATGCTACACACCTTTGAAAACGTAATTGCATCACACGGAAATGAAATTTTGAAAAAAAGTAATTATAATGAGAGAAAGTCTATATAGTCTGAACAGTAAAATAAACAAGAATGCTGAAGAAAATGAACAGGTGAATAATTTAAAATCATTATTCGAACTCTGCAGCAGAAATAGGGAAAACTTTAAATCAGAGGTATTCAAACGTTTAAACTTCGGGGAACCTTTTGAGCTTACTATTTTTCTTGAAGGAACCCCTTGATCAAAGAGAAGAAAAATTGGATATCAAAACTTTATCTTATTCAGGTTTACAAATTTTTTAATTCATCTTTATTTTAACACAATAGAAACGTCTTAATAAGATAATAGATGATAAGTTAGCTAATGGGTATATTGGGGAGAAGAGGTTCTAAAATATATTATTTGAATAATAAACTAAAGCAACAATTTTTTAAATTGTAACAAATTATTAAAAAGAGAACAATTTAATGGCTGTGAGTGTCTTTTTCTGCACAGTATTTTTCATCTGAACTAATTGTTGAAATCTGCAATCTAATGTAATCTTCAGCATCCAATCTGTATTCAAGAATTTCGCAAACACATGCTGAAACATATGGCATTAGATGTTTCACAGTTCTTTTAGCAATTTCAGGGTATTCGTTTCTAATGTCAATCCAAAAATGCATAATATCAACTTCATTAAAATTTAGTTTCAATTGAGTGTCGTTCGTTATATCTCTGTTCTCTTTCTTTTATTGGGAGTTTGGAGATGTCACAGTCTTAAGAAGGGGTTTGGATCGAAGATAAATTTTCATTTTGAATAAGGCAGTATTCAAAAAGTGTGTTTTGCAGATGTGATTAATGTTGGTCCAAAGTAAGTTTTACATTTTTATCAGGATTATCGTTACCGTCTACTAAAATACTATGTAAAGTAGGGAATCATTCAATATTATTTTTCAAAATACAATCTGCCCAAAATTTCAGTTTTAAAATAATAGTGTCAATTTTACTTTATACCTTAAAAATAGTAAAATAGGTGGACAAATAAAGTGAGTGATTCTTCACCAGGGCAGAGAATGGAGACTAATATGTGACCTAATGTGTCTCGGTTAATGTGCTTGAAGCAAATGACTTTTACGAAATTTAAAGATTTATTTTATCCATGAAATGCTTACTTATGTTTAAATTTTTCAAACTTCCTTTGAGAATTCGATCTTTTATAGAAATGAAAATTTTACTAAAATTTTGGTGCTTGGCAAATAGTGATCTCTTGCGGAAGTCACTATTGTCTTGTCAAAGTTCCAGAGAACCCAGCTTGCCGACCTCTGCCTTAAATTAAATATTAACGCAATAAGAAACAAAATATACTTTAAGAAGTTTGATGCGGAAGTTAATTTCTTAGCAGAGTGTGTTATTACAATTTATTATAAAGCGTAAAAGTAATCTAATAGTTGAAATAGAAAAATTATCTAAAAATGTTAGGACAGATAATTCTAAAGAAAGCCGAAAGGCTTCGTATTTTAATTTTCAGCCAAACCAAAGAAATGTGCTTTATCACTCATATACCAAAAACTACTTTTAAATAAATTTTGTGGAGATTCTTCTAATTGGTCAGAACTTATTGATACATTTAGAAACTCGATTGATAAAATGAATGTTGTTAAAAATAGAAAACTCTTTTGACTTAAATGGCTTTCCTGAAGATTGAGCATCTCACTACTATATTTTAGCGACTTTAAATTTTTATATTAATACTTTCAACATCATAGCCGAAAAAAAGTTAAAATTATACTTTTTGAAAGACGAAATACTCCTGAACACAGCTTCTATTAATTATAATTCAAAAAGTAAGTATCTATGAAAATTCTTTCCGCAAATCAAACACGTATGTACATTCGAAAACCTTTCAAATTTACAAATATCTTAAATCTACAATCTTCCAAATTGAATTATTCGCGAATCAAAATAAATGTGTTTTCGTCTGTTGAATTATTAATGGCTTTAGCGTGCTCTCAGTTATTATTTAAAATTAAAATAATAAATCATCTGATTGTGAAACTCTAAGGTTGAAAAAAAAAGTATGAAAAAATCAGATCAAAAGGCTTATTTGTGTGTAATAAACACTCGTAGGCTATTTGTTAGAATAGGGTAAACGATGGCATTGAAGCAGAAAAGTAGAGTTCGCCTAGTATTCTGTTCAGGAAATTTATGATATAATCCTGATAAAAAAAATGAAAAAAAGTGTTATTGCAATACGCGCCTGCTTCGATTCAAATTAATTAACAATATAGATATGTGAGACTTTTATTTGATGACCTCTCTATGAGATGTGTTATAACTAAAGAAATATCTAGATTAATAAATCTACTAATAGTTAGATAATAATGAATTCTAATTCATTCCTTTTGAGTTAAGACTTCTTTGGAAAAACATTTAATATAATTAAAGTAAGACTAGAAAATATTTATGATCCTGATCTTAGTTTAGATGTCGAATTATTAGGGAACACACAAAAGCGAAAGAAAGAGACTATCTGAAGTACTATTATTTCATACTCAAGTTTTAAATTTTACCAAAAAAAAAAATTAACAAGTAATTAAATTAACATAAATATAGAAAAATAGAAAAACAATTAAAGAATGGAATAAAAGTAATCGGTATTTGTAAATTGTTTAAACATAAACGAATGGACTCGAGCATAAGGAAAGTAAGTTTTTTTTTTTTTTTCTTATTTTATTTTAACTGGTGTCCAAATTGATGAAATAAAATAAAAAAAAAGAAATTTTATAACAAGAGAAGGGTGTTCGAAAATAAAGAATGGTCGCTAAGATTTCTCTGAGGTGCATCGCCCATTTTTATAAAACACACTAATGTTGGAAAGAAAATAATCACTAGGGTGTCTCTGAGTATTGATTCGATTCTCGTCCCTTCTTAAAGAAGATAAGTCCCTTGGGACATGAAAGTGACATTAAGGGTAAACTTGATGTCTGATCAATTGCATCAGTTATGAAAATTAAAAATATTTTTTAACAAAAAAAATTGATGGTGATATTCAGACTAAAAAAAAAAACTCATGATCTTAAAATTTTAAAATCTTTCAAATCTAATAATTGGAAAGGTGGATATAATGTGTGATTGCTCTGGTAACTAAATTTAAAATATTTCACGGAAGACAATAAAGATATCACATTTGAAAAAAAAAAACATTTTCGAGAAATTGAATGATTAATTTTAAATAATTTGTTTTTTGTAATAGTTTGTTTGTTCAATATAAAAGGTTTTAAGAATAATGAATCTAAACATTGTATAGAAGCATATCAGGAAGACAATCGAAATGATCAGACTTTATTTTATTTACTTAACAGAGCTATTTTTATGATTGACTGAGCAACGACTACATGAAAGATTATTCATAATTCTTCAACAAATAAACAAATTAAATTTTCCTTAAATGATTGCCTATATAGTGGACTTAAATTAAAATTTGACAGTTTTCATAGATTGAAAAAAATTATGCAAAATGTGATAGTCTTTAAGACTCATATACATAAGATGTTTCGAGGATATAGTTAAATAGCTACTACAAGGATATTAAACGGGGCTTTTCGGCAAGAAAATACTTATGATTATGAAAGTTTAAAATCATTTAAATTTACAAAAGAATTGCTTAGAATAAAATTCGTTATCTTTTTCATTGTTCCTGCCATTACATATGATTTTAAAAATATGTAACCAAAACATACCAAAAAGATAGAAATATAAAGCAACTAGTATTTAAAAAAAGCATTGGTGGTCAACAAAATTTACAAAAGTAAATGAAAACAAGCTTAGAAAATGTAGAATTGTTTACACATTCTAGTATATCATTACGCAATTGGCACGGCAATTCAAAAGAAAAGGAAAGTATTTGGTACCAAACAAACTTTTTGAACTGGAGTCGTCTGAAACTGAAACGATTAAAACGATTGGAATTTCCTTGAATGTAGATGGAGATCATTTTTACTTTAGCATTCAACATTTAAACAAATTTCATTTCATTGCCTATTACTTCTTAAAAATTTCTATTATTAACTGCAGGTCGTGCATTTCATTCTGTTGGATTCTACTGTCCTTAAGAATAAAATGTTTGATTCAGGATATTAGGTAAGCTAAAATGAAGGGAGATTTTGTAGTTACCGCTTTTCAAAATGGAAAGCATGATATGAAGAAATAAAAGAGCAGAATTACCTTAAATTTCTTTGTTATTACTTAGAACAATAGATACAGGTGTAATACAAACAAAACTAAGCAAATTTTCAGATCCTGGTTTGAAAGTATATGACTGTGTATTATATCTTCCTGGTTTGA